>JANBXA010000737.1:2765000-2965000 GCA_030556225.1 Cricetiscus sungorus | reverse complement strand
CATGTAACTGGTAGGAGATCCAGTCTCATTTCACCAGCCATGGACACCAATTTCCCAGAAGTCATTTGATGAAAACTGTGATTTTTCACCTTTGCTGAAAGGTTAACCTATTGTCTAGCTGTTGTTTTAAAAATCAGCACATGACTACGATGAACAATTGTGCCTCCATATTAGACATTAAAGGTACCTTATAGTAAAGACCAACAAAGCTCATTTCTGTTTATTATTAAATCCCTATGACACACCTGTAACCTTAACTACTCATGGTTGTTTGCTTCCGGTTCCAGAAAATGGCAACCATGTCTTTGTTTCAAAATTTGTTATGATCTCCTTGCAAACATACCTTTGTTTCAAAAGATTATTATGGCTACCTTGTTATGTTCTCTTATGTAAGCCCTCCTATTTGCCTGCCAAATCCCTCATTTGGATACACCCTTAGCCCTGAACAATTAAAAACCTTATCTTCTCTGTATCTAATGCAGATCCTTTCAACCTCATCATAGGGGGAGGCAGTCCATCTCACAAACTCCTTCTAAAATTTGCCTTAATTCATTGCTTGCTTTAACTAATTTGACCATGATGGTTTGGATCAGTGGTCTTTCTCCTTGCATCTTTGGGAATAACGGCTGTTTGTTTGCTCCTTTTGTAGTCAGTTTCTAAGTTAAGTCCCACAGTGCCTGAATTCTGGTTATTCTTTCTGCTCACTTTTCTTTTCTTTTCTTTTCTTTTCTTTTCTTTTCTTTTATTTGTTTTCAGCTCATAAGAAAGGATATTTGTGATTCATTACATTCATGGTTGTTTTCTCTAGTTCTGGTATTTTGATGAGATTACACAAGTTATGTATTTCTTTGGCAGTGTAGCATTTTGACAGTGCTGATCACCCCCAAGCAATGTACACGATCATCATCCCTCCACAAGCCCTTTACCCTATTCCTCACTGCCTGGAATTTACCATTCCTGTTGAACTTAATTGTGAAGTATTTCACTTTTTGAAGCAACTATAATCCTGATATTTTTATTTCTATTTTAGGAAATTGATATATGAAACTAGTTTTATTTGGAAGTATTTCAAAAATCTAAAACTTTCAGTTTAATACAAGAAAGGAAGGAAGGCAAGCAGGAAGTAAGGACAGAAGGGAGGGAGGGAGAGAGGGAGGTGTAGGGAGGGAGGAAAAGAGACAGGGAATAAGGGACAGAGGGATGGAGGGAGCGAAACCAATCTGTGCCTATATCATTGAAGAACAAGCATATTCACAAACTAAATCAAGGCACATACTAAATACATTAGTTTAAAACGGTGAAGTATTATCTCAGTAAAGCAAGGACGTTCAACATAGGCAAATCAACCACCACAACGCCACACTACCAGAACGAGGAATAAAAACCATAAACATCTCAATAGATAAAATAAGAATATATTTGAGAAAATTAAGCATCACTTCAAAATAAAAAGCCTCAACTAGTAATTTGCAGAAGAATTGTACCCACCAAATCTTGCCTACATTGAGTCAACAGAGAGCACTGTGCATAGTGAAAAAGAGTAGAAAGCTGTCTGTCTGACGTCCGAAACAAGAGAGGGATTTGACTTTCAGTGATTTCATTTCTGGAGGGTCAGGAGGTAAAAGTCAGAGTTACATGTCTACCCTGACACAGAGATGTGTGCAGGACATATGACCTGGGAAAGATGTCAAGGTGTCAATGTTTGCAGTTGGTGTCATGCTGCATCCAGAAAACCACAAAGAAGCCACAAACCCACTTAAAGCAACTAGTAAAATTGTTTCACCAAAGTTGAATTCTAAACTTTGTGTCTATTTTAATCTGTAAACTTGATGTTTGGACTATTGTTGTTGTTGTTTTTAACTTTGTTAAAGTTGATTTTAACATTTTTCCTGGGATTTGCTGCCTAAGTCGCCTGTCAGCTTCAGCTTAGGGCCAACTCCTTGCTTGGTATCATTGGTAAAATCCCTTATCATTGGTAAAATCTTGCAAGAATTATTTTCAATCGTGCCTTTTTGTTCAATAGACTACCACAGTATTGGCGATTGACATTCAAAGTTGAGTCTCACTGAACTGGAAATTCCAAATAACAGTGGATACATTTTGAAACTATTACATAAAATAGGAATACCCATTTAGAGGAGTCTGAAACAAGAATTGAAGAATGACTATCCCTTGAATGGCTTGAGGCTGATATCAAACTCTCCCTGAACAGCAGCGGCGTCACTAACTGAGGCTTTGAGGAGTGATGAAGATGAGTCTAAGGCTCTCACAACATTCCTGTTTGCAACCATTTTTTTCACCTCTTCTTATCCCTTTCACACCAAGAACACTGAATTAAATAATTCAACCTCCATCAAGTCTTCATTCAATAATTTAATCTTTTTACTCATATATACATTCAGTTTTCAATAATGCCTTATGAAAGAGCTTTCTAAACATTGGACTTCAGACGCTAATCAAATGCTTAGCTCTGTGGTAGGTATCAAGAAATAAAATTTTAAAAATTATAAAAAAAAAGCTTTATTGTGGCTACCAGACTTGATCCATGGCTAGTTCATCAATGCATCTTTTGATAGAGATATGAGTTATAAAACTTTACTAGGAAATATTAATAGCAGGATTATAAATGTACTTTACTAGTCACAAAATAAACTAAAGTAGCATGGGATGTGTAGCAACCTTGGCAGGACCTTTGCTCACATTGTGTAAAGTTGTGTTAGAGTTAGTATCTCAGGCGTTGCCAAATAAATTGGCCTTGTATGCAGGCTTACAAATTCTAAAGTTGTGGATCATAGAAAAACCCAGTGAGGAATTAATACACTTATACAGTTTTCACCTTTAGGCTTGAAGTCAAAGGTTCTGCTCCCATTTCAGTGTTTCTGGCCTCAAACAAGAGTCTGAAGTGTAAACAGACTGTTGTGATGTCATCTCATGCTCTTATACAGGCACCAACCACCAGAACAACACTTTGAACAGAACTTGGACAGAAAAATGAAACCTTCCAAACAAACATTTAGGTTTAAAACAAGTCAGATAATTTAGAACTGCCCCAACCTCAAGAAATGACAACAAATCTAAGACAAGCTTGATGACTTCTTCAAGCAGCAAGCTAATGGCAAAATCAATTGTTCCATCAAAAAAAAAAAATGTAACAGTTCCAGGAATTACAGAATGGGAGACTACCGCCCCTGCTTCCCATCTCTGTTAAACACACAAAGGTTGTCATTTTGCAAGCATAGAAAACGTTTTTCTGATAGCATGCTGTTTCTTCCTCTTGTGCATGCCAGCCCTCTTTTTATACCTTCTTTATAGGGAATCCTCTACTCACAGAATGTTAGAGTTTTCAAACACAGCTCAGCCTCCCTCAGCTCAGGTGCCACATGAACATCTGTCTCCTGGTCCAAGATTCAATGCTCCTTTGTGATCACATCTAAACAGCTGTGTCACTGAGAGCATGACAAACCCATGTCTACTAATTCATTTCAAAGGGTGAGTTGACACTTGCTAGACATTCGTTAAAATGTGTGAGGGTGAGCCATTGTCTTCCCTGTGTGGAAGACACACTGAGAAATCCCTGTAGTTACAGATGAGGAATCTGAAGTTTGGCCCACAACAACAGTACACATTTACTCACATTTTTATGTGACTGGCAAATGTTTCTATGTCTACTATACAGCTATATTGGAAAATTTAGAATTCTCATGATGGAGAACTCTGAAGTCTATAAGAATTTCCACTGTAAAAATAAAATGCTCCCTCTAATGTCTGCTTTTACTTATTCTAATTATTTGGGCTGTCCCAAAATGTCTGATAGCTATTACAGATGACATGAGTGCAATAGTAAATCTTACCCCAAACTCTAATTTGATGACTGAGTAGAAGTTTTGGACTGGATTTAGAACTCAAGATCAGTGGTTCAAGGCCACGTTGGTGTTTCCAAAACCAAAGGCTACAGGAGACATTTTAATTTAGCTTTACACTGAAATATGCATATTCTAAATAAATTCTAAATAAATAAATACATACATTCTAAATAAAATTATACCATTTGCTCATCACTTCTTTTGAGGACTGGACAGTCTATGGGGCATCTGGTATTTATCCCTAATATATGCATGGAGTTTGGGAGCCCATTTCACATAGATGGATACTCCCTTAGCCTAGACACATGGGGGAGGGCCTAGGTCCTGCTCCAAATGATATGATTGACTTTGAAGATTCCCCATGAAAGGTCTCACCCTCTCTGGGGAGCAGAAAGGGGATAGGATGGGAGTTGGGAGGGGGTAGGGGAGGAGGGAGGATGAGGGAACTGGGTTTGACATGTAAAACAAACTTGTTTCAAATTTAAGTAAAAATTATTATCATAAAAAATTATACCATTTGCAGTGTCAATACTACCTCAAAGATTCATAGACTCTTTAATGGAAAACCCACTGCCAGGCAGCGAGAATTCTTCATTTGAAACCTTCTTAGGAGACGAAGACAGTTCTGAAACAACTAAGGTCATCGGCGCTGTAATTGGTTGCCTCCTAGAATGTGAAGGGAAGACACCACTGCTGAAGACCCCAGATGCTTTGGACACAGAACTCAGAGGAATCTAGCTGAAAGTGAACTGGAAAACTTCTCCCTGAAGATTATTTTCATAGGATCAGAAGGTGCTATGCAAGCTGCCTGGAAAGGAAAACAACGAAAAGTCCCACCCACGTGGGTGTGGCCAATCTCCTGAAGCTGAACCCCTAGATTAAGAGCCACAGACAACAAATGGCTTCTGAGAAATGGGTAGTCAGTCCTGTCCAGAGATCAGATTTCTGCTAGTTCATCCAGCCATCATAAGTGGTCAGTCTTAAAACACAGGAGCAATATTAAAGGGGCTCAAAGGTATGTGTGTGTGTCTCTGTGTGTGAGTCTCTCTCTTCATAAATATTTAAAGAAGAAGAGGTCGTGAAGTTGAGAGGAATGGGGGAGAACACAGGAAAAGTTGGATAGTGTAGACAATGGATGGAAATTATGTAAATAAGTACTCTGGGTGAAATTCTCAAAAATTAATAATGTAAGATAAAATTGATTTTCCAGAAGTATCAGTAGTAAATATTTCCCACTTTCTTTTTTTATTCCATTTCCTTTAAAATTGAACATAGAAATATTTTTAAAATTGTGGGGAAAAAAGTTAATGCTCGGAAGGTAACAAGATTTCCCTAAATTCATACTAAATAGTACCGAAGGACTAGACATTGTAAACTCTGCAGCCCATATCCTGATCATACTTGATAACTCACACGACTCAAAGTCAGTGTGAATATCTAAACACAGCTCCTTCCTTTTACTGCAAACTTTTTGGGATAAGCTATAAATAATGGTAACATGTGCATCTGTCCTTGGAAATATACCTAATATCATCTTGTTTTCCACAGAGATTTTTATGTTAAGAACCTACATCTCTTTAAGAGCATCCCCAAGGGATATATTAAACAACAACAACAACAAAAATCCTCTCACTATTCTACAAAATAGCTTTTGAATTTACTGGGTTTTAGCTAAAAATAGATATTAATCAATAAATTATAGAACTCAACAATTCAAACTCCATAATTAGGAAGTCATTTGATGCTAGAAAGTAGTATATTATTTTATCCCTTAATTCCAAATGAAATTAAAAAAAGGCTCCAATGAATCAAATGTTAGTTTAGAAATCATAACATGCACTAAGATGATAATTTACAGGTGTTTGATATCAGGTGAAAATCAGACTCAAAACAAAGCCTTCATTTGAATGTGAGCGATACTGTGTGAGGTCTAAAGTAATTATTTGGTAAAACCACTTTACAAACATCTGAGCAAAGGCTCTGAATCACAAAATGGGCTCACCCTTTGTTTAAATAAACATCAGACAATGGGTATAGAGGGGTTTTTCCATTTAGTCAGCAGAGCACAAAGCACCTCTCTTAATTGTCTTACCGACAATAGCAGGACAATCTGTGTGAAGCTGTTGGAAGGAATGTGGCTGTGATTTGTTTCACACAGATAGAACATCTCTACAAAAATGTTATTTCTTTATGGTTACTGGATGTCATGTCACTAATTGGCTTTCGTGTGATACCCTTTCAGCACCCACAATGTTATGAAGTCACAGTTATAAACACAAGAGTGGTAACTTCAAAGTGTTTAAGAGAGACAGACGCTGTCATTGCCAGGAATGCTAACATGAGAGGATGACATCTAAAGTAGCCAGGCAAAGATGGAAGTGGCTGAGGACATAGGTGAGTATTGTTTGATTACAATATAGGAGACAGGACGTAGCACTTCAGTGTCTAACATCATATACCAAAGGAAAGCAGTGGATTTCAAAATGCCTGGTTTCTAATACAGGGAAAATGATTTATTTTCCTTTTTGATGAGAAATAACTGAGCTGAAATTACACAAAACTTTCTGTAGTTTACATTATAATTATTCTTATTCAATTATCAAGCCAAAGAAATCCCTCACAGGTGGAGGGAGTGATTATAAAACACACCTCTCTTTTTTTGCTCAGAGTATTGCATTAATCTAAGCAAACCTCTTTCCTCCTCCATTATTCTGTGTGAGTGATGGGTATGCATTAATACTGGGTATGTATTAATGACACAATAGATACTTCAAAATTAATTTCATTTAAGAGAATATTCACATATAGCAGTGGTTCTTAACCTATGAGTTATGCCCCCTTTGGCGGTTGAGTGACCCTTTCACAGGGTCATCTAAGACCATTAGAAAACACAGATGTTTGCATTACAATTCATAGCAGTAGCAAAATTAAAGTTACACATAAACAATGAAAATAATTTTAATCATTGGGGATCACTACAACATTCAGAAGTATATTAAAGGATCAAAGAATTAGGAAGGTTGAGAACCTCTGAGATCCTATAGAGACACTAGAGTATCTATCTACTTATTCCAATGCACATTTTAAATTTTCTAAATTCCTCAGGTGCTTGCATTTTTTGCTCTCTCAGTGATAATACACATATTCTCATAATCTTATACATACTAACACAATCAATAAGCACAATCAATACTCCTAAAATACTCATATGATTAAATTTAAAAATAGTTATTCTGGTTGATACTATTTAAAACTTTAAACACTATCAGGGCTATTACAATATTTCATTTAACAAGATATATTCCTTTTACTTTAAGCAAATACATCTGTTACTTTTCTGCCAGCGTGGTCCCAGAGACATGTCTGCCCCAAAATAACACTGAGTCTCTATTACTTATAAAGCTGTTTGCCAATGGCTATAGCTTCTAATTGGTTAGCTATGTCTTAAATATTAACCCATAATCACTAATATATGTATTTCCACATGGTCTTACTGAAGAGAGAGTCCAGACATCCTTTCCTCTCACTGCCTACATCTTGACTCCTCCCTACTACATCTCCCAGAATCCTCCTTGTCACCTAGTCCTGCCTATCTTGCTTTCCTATTGGCCAACAGGGCCTGAGTCATTAAGCATTAAGAGAAACATATTTACAGAATGACATCTCCCATCATACATTTCTTTGATTTGGACATCTTTCTCTTTCAGTTCATTTATATTTAATTGGAAGGAATGAAGCACAGATACATGGATCATTGTTGTCACGTTATAATTCTGCAGACATTTTCCCTCCCTGATTGATTAGTCCAGATGTGTCCCAAACCTGTCAGAAACCACAAACAGGTTGAAGATCCTGTAATTTCTGTGTTGGGTCTTTCTCAAAGCACTGACAGGTTAGCAGGGAGAAGAAAGGAGGGAGTTAACAGTTCCCGTGGCAGGAAAGTGAAACACTCATCACAGCCCGGATTTCAGTCAGATTCTCAGCTGTCATTTGGGTTTCTCAAAGTACATATTCTGACCCTGGCACTAAGAGATTAATCACTGGCACTAAGAGATTAATCATTCATGGCTAACTTTCCTGGGGGGGGTCTGTGGAGATGGGCATGTTCCCTTATTGAATCTGTCTTGCAGGATCTCATCAGTCACAAACCTTTCTGACCAAACTGTCCTGCTTAACTCATTTATGAGAACAGTCATAGAGGGAAAGGGAAAACCAGAAACTATGACTTTCATCTCACTCCTGTTTCCAGGTAAGTGTGTTCTAATATAGAGATTTCCAACACAAACCAAATGAACTCTAACTCATTGCTTCATATCTCGGTTAAGATTTGCAAAAACGGAAAAGCTAAAACATGCAAGAAGGCACTCACTGTTGTTGTTGTCATCTTGACACAGCTGAACTCCAGAGCTCAAAGTGCATGCCAGCATCTCTGACCAAGCTAAAAACATCTGCAAGTGACTACGCAAAGCAGACAGTGAGGTTGACCATCTGTCCAAAGTGTGGGAATTCACCTGCTTCACAAGAAGTAATCTTTGTGTGTGAATTCAGGTAAGTCACCAAGTGGCATTTCAACTTTTACATTAAACATTTTGACTTTAAACATCTTCAAACAATGAAAGGCTGAGTCCCTGTGCTTACCCATCTCACGGAGAGTATTTTATGAATAGCAGAAAAAATAACTCCCTGATTTTTTTTTAAGGAAGTGTATGTCCACTCAATAACATTACAGGCTCATGGCTCTTGATTGACAATCATGTGCAAATATTTGGTGTCTGCACTTAAAATGCCTTCCAAGGTATCATCCTGTTCAAAAGAAGCTCTGATGTCTATTTCACTTGCAAACTGACATCCTCCAGCAGTTCCTGGGGTTGCAGCTGAATATCCAATATCACATAACAGCTCCTGACATATAGACATTGAGTCTAAGAAGGCAATCACCCTTTCTAGTGCAAGCCAACCAACCTGTTACAGTGCTTGAGAATCATGCCAGAACTAACATCCACATGAGGCAACCAGGAGCTGCACCAAGCACATACTGGGTCTAACCCCTGTGCAGGCTTTGGTATCCAATGAGCCAACCTTGGATCGAACCTTGACCCTGCAATGTAGCGGCTGGTTAACGTCTCACATAGCTTTTGTGAGTTTCATTCCTCCGTGTGTCACATGGATAAAATTCAAGGTGTGAGGGGTCACAGGGGCAAGTCCATGAACATGACAAACTCTTCTGTGTTTCACAGTCAAACTAACTGCACGGTTTGGATCTTTACTCAGAGACGACCCATGACCTCTGGAGACTTAGGAGCCACACAGCTGAAGTAGGGAAATCCCATCTGAAGCCTCAGTCCTGCTGTCCGAAGCCTTCAAATTCTGTATCTGGCCCCATAGTAGGACATCGGGAAAGTAAGGCCTGTACAAATATAGCATGATACTGTTTGGCTTAGGGAAACATCTCCATGGTGAGATTCAATGTTTAAATGACCGAGGGGGAAATGGCTAGAAACACAGTAAAGGCTTTAGCCTGCCCCCTGCTGCCTTAGGCAACATTACTCCATTCCCTCCGTCTTTCACCTGGCTTCCTCTTCCCCTGACTTTTGTCTCCTCTTCTTATTCATGAAACTTTTAACAAGCTTTTTCTTTGGGCTGTTGAGTAGGATACACTAGGTTTCAATGCTGGTGTGAAAATAATTAATTCCGTGACTTCATAAGTTACTTAAGCTCTGAGCCTCAGCCCTTGACAAGCCAACCTCAGAAGACAGTGACATCTACCACCGAGGATTATGTTAAGAACAAATGAGGGACTGGACGGTTTTTTTATGGGAAGTGTGCATGCATAGCTCAGGAAACGTTAGCTTTAAGATGTGCTCTTCGCACTATTGAATAAGAGTATTAATTTGATAAACATTTGAAGGAGAAACATTTTGGAGGGACAAGTGAGAAAACTCTAGGGGGAATACTCAAGATGCATCAAGAGGTCCTCTGTGGCTTTTAAAGAGACATTTACATCAATACCCAGAGAAAAAGCTCCACAAAGAGAAAAACAAACAAATGGACAGGAACCTCTGTGTACGCACGACAGCAAGTGGGGAAAAACAGACATTGCTGGAATCTTCAAAGTATGCATCAGTTAGGTTTTTAATTTACTGTAGCTGTTTCCTTAATTCTGTAGGCTTTGTTCACAGATGGCAATGATTAAATCACAGAGTTAACACACAGTGGTAAGAGGAAAGATCTGGGTAGTGTGATGCCTCCAGTAAACCAGAACTGTGCAAACTCACCAATTAAACTTGACAACTCCTTAGAACATTTAATCCCACAGATGCAACACAACAATCCCGAGGTGGGATCATACTGAGATGACAACGTGCATTCTGTTATTTTTATCAGCTGTTCTTTCTTAAAGTGGCACCCGGCAGCACTGCTCATCAAGACCAGACATCCAGAAACAGAGTTACTACCTGGACACCAGACGCAAAACCTTGCCCTTGTCCCAGAGGCACTCAGAGCGAGTTTTAGATCTGAGGGACATGCAGCTGGACTCACTTCATGTCCCTGTGGGGTTTTATTATTCAGGTTTAAAGAAAACAAACAGCATAGCCCCCAAAAAATCCTTTAAAATCATTGAGCCACCTTCTGTTTTTATGGAATAATATTCCTGGAATTTAGTTAAAAATATAGTTTTGTTCATCATTTCTGGACAATACTATGGTGGTTTGAAAGAAAATGGCCTCCAAAGGGAGTGGCACTATTTGGAGGTGTGGCCTAGTTGGAGGAAGTGCATCACTGAGGGGTCGGGCTTTGAGGTTTCTATAGCACAAGCTTTCTTCAGTGTGGCTGTTATTCGACTTCCTGCTGCCTTCTGGTCAAGATGCAGCCAGCACCACATCTGCCTGCCTGCCAACACGCTCTCTGCCATGATGAAAATAAGCCTATGCTCTGAAACTGTAAGACAGTCCCCTCAATTAAATGTTTTCTTCTTAAGAGTTGCTGTGGTCATGGCGTCTCTTCACAGCAATAAAACCCCTAACTAAGACAGATGCTTTTTCATCTTGCAGTATCTCATCTCAGTCCTGAGGTGTAAATCAAGGCCCCACTTGAGTTCCTGCCCAGACTTTCCTCAGTGAGGAGTCTGACCTGGACTGCATCAAATTAACCCCTTCTCCTCCTAAGCTCCTCTGGCCGATAGAAAATAAATGAGAAGAGAAATTGCACCCCTTATTCTCCCCTTCCTCTACCACTGGGACATTCTTACACAAGCCCCTCCCACTTCCATGTCTTCCTTCTCTTTGTGGCCCTCCAGTACACCACTGAAGGAATTAACACCATCCTCTAAGGACTGATAATTGCAAAGAGTCCCTCTGGGTGGGGTGGGACCTCTGAACCTTCTCTATCTAGGATGATCAAGATGTGGTTTTATTTTTACTAATAGAGTAGATTTCATCCATCATAACATTAATGAGCATCAATGAAGTATCTTGTGACAAGACATTATATATTTATTAGAGCTGAATATACTGAACTTTTCATATGGGAGAATACAGCCTTTGACTGCTTGCAAGCTAACAGCATGCTGAGGAGCCCTCTGCAAGTTGCTAAATCATTGATTATCTCTGCTGGCATAGTTAGTACCAGAAGCAGATGCTGTGGTTAACTGGACTGTGCGTCTTTCCTATTACAACTTGAATCAGACTCTCTCCTGTTTCAGGCCCTCCTGTGGAAGCCATGGTAACAGGCAGGATTGTTTGTGTACAGGCAGGAGAGTCCTTTCACAGAGGGGTGCTGAACCCCACTGAACCCTAGCCCTGAACGTTCCGATTGCTGTTGTAGCTATTCATCTAAGCAGTTGCATAGACCCAGATGGAAGAACAGTTCCGAGTCCCCCATCATTGTTCTCTTGCTAATGCCAGCGCTAAAATTGTACCGAATTTTCTGTTTTGTTCATTTCTGCCATGACAGAACAGAAATGGGTAGGGATAAAGAGTAGGTGGAATTACAAACTCCCTGTTAAGGAAATCAGCATCCGCGTGGTAACAGCAGGCTTATTATTTTAAACCATTTCTATAGAAAAAATTTCCCATTGTCAGTAATATTTAAACACATGCAAAAAAAAAAAAAAAGTAATTTCACAGAGCATTTCCCCACAGAAAGTTGTGATCGGTGTGGTTTGTCGGGCTCTCTGGGAGTCGGAAGCCTTGCAGTCTACGCTTCAGCTCCCGTGCCTGTCTTCACATTACTGCTTTTCTGTAACAAGGAAAGAAAGACATGTTGAACACTGTAAAGAGGCAATGAAACAGCTTTTAAATAAAGAGATGCATTATTGTGAAGTTGTTGTAGGCACTGTAACAGGGAAATATTTCATGACACGCTGCTGTATCTATTCATTTGTGGAAATGTTTGAAATTGCTCAAAAAGGCTTAAGTCTCATGTTTTGGAGAGTGGTTAAGTTTAGTGTGACAGTTTGTTAAAAGAGGACAGTGAGGGGAAAATGATCTCTTTGTGAACAACTTATCTTTTAATAGCTTTTTTTCCCTAGATATGCATAACCCAAGTAGTATTTTTGCCATATAGAAAAACAAATTTCAGTTATAACCATTTGTGATATCCACATAAATAAATTCTCACATGCCCTTTATTCACATCAGCTAAGGGGGAATTACTGTGCTGATATGGTCAGAATTCTTCTCTACTTGTAGCTGTGTGACTGAACAGCAGCTGCTGGGGGTCCAGTAGTGTATAGGGTTTAGAAAATGAGACACTGAGTGCAGCATGGTGTGGTGAAACTTGTTTGTGGTACCTAGTCTGGCCCTTGATACCAGCCCGTACCCTGATGAACTTAGTTCAGCTGAAGTTAGTTCAGCTTCATCAACTTCAGATTATTCATCCAAATGATGGCAATAATGAAGAACTTCTTAAAAAAAATTAAAGGTCATACTTATTAAATGGTTAAAAGAGGTATTTTGCATTGACTAATCACATAACATGTCAGTATTATCCATTCCAACTTACCTGAGTATTTAAGATAATGTATTTATATTGACTCCAAAGAAAAGCTGTACATAAAAATCATATTGTAAGTAAAAAGTGTTGGGGTTTTCCCACTGCAAAGTAGATACATTTTTACATCAGACTCAGAGGGTTCCAAATTACAATAACACTCTTGCACATAAAAGTACATTGTAGTCATCAGTCTACTATGGCTACCTTATATGCC
This sequence comes from Cricetiscus sungorus, assembly GCA_030556225.1. Lineage (NCBI taxonomy): Eukaryota > Metazoa > Chordata > Mammalia > Rodentia > Cricetidae > Cricetiscus > Cricetiscus sungorus. The sequence goes on along the minus strand of JANBXA010000737.1, from coordinate 2,951,929 downwards.
ATCCTAGAGCCTTCATCCAGTAGCTGATGGAAGCAGACACCCACAGCTAAACACTGAGCAGAACTCCTCAAACCCAGTTGTAGAGAGGGAGGAGTGATGAGCAAAGGGGTCAAGACCAGGTTAGAGAAACCCACAGAGACAGCTGACCTGAACAAGTGGGATCTCACTGGTTCCAGATTGACAGATGGGGAACCTACATAGGACTTTACCAGGCCCTCTGAACATCGGTGTCACCTGCAGGCCTAGGCAGTCTATGGGGCCACTGACAGTGGAACAAGTATTTATCCCTAGAGCATGAACTGGCTTTTTGGAGCCCATTCTCTATGGAGGGATAAATTGCTCAGCCTAGATACACAGGGGAGAGCCTAAGTCCTTCCCTGAATGATGTGACAGACTTTGACGATTCCCCCATGGGAGGCCTCCCCCTCTCTGAGGAGTGGATGGAGGATGGGATCAGGAGATGATAGGGGGAGTGAGAGGACAGGACTGGAGAGAGAGGGAACTGGGATTGTTATGTAAAATAAGATTGTTGTAAATTTAAATGAAAACTAATAAAAAGTAGATGGTAGAGTTTACCCATTGTTAAATACTCTTCTGTTTCACTAATGTGCATTTATGAATTATAAACATATACATATTAGTTGTGGGTAATCAGCTAACACAGCAGGCACACAACATTGACTCTTCAGTCTGCTGCTGATGTCACTCACTTTGCCTTTCATAAACACAGGCTTCACTCTTGAGTCAGCCTTCCGTTTACAGGAAGAGAATGTTTGTGACCTCAGTTCTGTCTCTGTCACTGGAAATATCTATCCTGTACACTCCAGTGAGGTAACAGGTATCTCATGATCACATCTCATTTTCTCGCTGGCACAGTAATCAGTTCTGTCTAAGACTTGCCTTGAAGACTTATCACAGCGCATGTGCGGTGGCAGAATGGGCTTATGTTATTAGTGATGATGGCACATGAACATTAGCCAAACGGATTGGTAGAACACGAGCAAGTCTATGCTCTATCATACAGTGGGGTCAGTGTGGTCCACCATTATAACAGCATTGTTATATACAGATATAACAGTATCTGTACTCTTTCTACTTCTACAAATAAAGGCGGGAGCTTAAAATAACTTGTCTGTAAAAGTCCAACTGAAATAGTAAAACAGATAATCAATTCTGAAGATTTTCTTTTTTAAATTCCAATTTAGGACTTCTGCACTCGTGTTCATATTGTCAACTTGACACAAGCAAAAGTCACTTGGGTGGAGGAAGTCTCCACTGAGGGATTTCCTGGGTCTAACCTTGCTGTGGCTATGTCTGTGGAGAACTGTCATGCTGTCATGATTGTTAATCAATGTGGGTGGGGCCACCAAACCTCATGACTCCCTGACTGGTTAAAAGGTGCCACTATGGAAAGTCCCTAACTCCCCCCACCCATTTTACTTCATGTTTGGATGCAGATATAGAACAACTGTGTTGCCTTGTTTCACTTTAAAACTGACTGCTGGCCCTGCCTCAAGGATCCAGTCTGGAGCCTGAACCCTGCCACCTCCCTGATATATCAGGTTTTCTAAATAGAACTTCTGCTTGCTGGAACGAGGTCTTTTGTGGTAGACTATTCTTGGATTCTCAGCCCCTAAAACAAGTAACACTAAATAAAAGTATCACTGTATCATCAGGATATTGTTTTGTATTTGCATCTGGCTAATCAGCATTAGAAACAGAGATTCACTTACAAACCAAAGCAAATAAGAAAGGCAAGGAAGAAAAAATGCATCATACAACCAAGGTTACTAGACCTTCCATGAAGGGTCCTGTCATAACCGTTCAGGTTTACTGCTCTGTGTCTGCTTCTAGGTTCTTTTATTCATACACATAAAATTACAACAGTTCTCAAAACTTGAATCCTTTCTCTAAAATTTGATATTGAAAATATCTATACATCTTCCAAAAAGTGACAAACCCCATATTCTTCCTATTTCTTTGTCTCTAGACAGATAATTTCTCTCTCTCTCTCTCTCTCTCTCTCTCTCTCTCTCTCTCTCTCTCTCTCTCTCTCTCTCTCTGTGTGTGTGTATGTGTGTGTGTGTGTGTGTGTTTGTGTGTATGTATGTGACTCACAATTAATTACACACTTCCTCCTGGCAGTAAAGCTAGTGATGATACTTTCAAGAAGACCAAAAGAAAGACCAATGATTAATAAACTGCTTTTCTAAATGCTCAAAAAGCTGTTTTAGACCAATACTTCTGAAATAGTGGAAAATGTAAATTTAGAGATCAAAGTTCCAACCAATCTTTCCATGTCTTTAGCTAAGAACTTGGGGTTTGCTTTAGTTAATGTTCTATTACTGTTAAAAGACAATGTGTCCATAATAGTTCATAAAGAAGAGCATTTAACTAGGTTTTGCTTATATTACAAGGTTTAGTCCATCATCAACAAACTGGGAAGCATGGTGACATACAAGTATACGGGGCTAGAAAAAGAACCAAGAGTTTTATATCTGAATCTGCAGGCAGCAGAGAGAGAGAGAGAGGAGAGAGAGAGAGAGAGAGAGAGAGAGAGAGAGAGAGAGAGAGAGAGAGAGAGAGAGCCTGATATGCGCACTAGAACTACCAAAGCTTTACCTACTCCAACAAGGCCACTTCTTTTAATCCTTCCAAATGGCACCACTCACTATGAGTCTATTGGGGTCTTTCCTAATAAAACCACTACAAAGTCTTTAGTTGATGAGATATAATTTATATATCATAATAGAACATTAGCAATGCCATCAACCTGTACTTTTCTCTCTTATGGCAAGGGATGACGAGCAGAGCTGACCTCCAAGGCTTCCATTTTCTTTTTTGTGGAATCAAGAGGGACTTCAGATTCATCACCTGTAGTTATATGACTTCGGACAAATTTTCTAATCTTTCCTGTGGCGTTGTTCACAGCTTCTGTTACTATCTTTAATGGAAATAACTTGGATAATTCATCAATGTCTGGGCTGCAAATGCTGTGGAGCTAAGTCCATCCTGTTGTATGTTTTGGTCCCTGACACCTGTGCTCTTAGCTGAGCTAGTGATTCACACAGACAGCATTTAGCCCCCAGATATTTACACCAGGACCCTACGCGGAATGTCTAGTAACCTTGCCTGTATGGTGTGTTTTTTCTTCCTTGACTTTCTTCTGTGTTGTAATTGGAGAGGTTGATTTTGGTTTGTAATTGAATCTTCGTTTCTAATGCTCTTGAATCAGTGAAAATGTATTTATTTATTCAACTGATGAACCGACACAACTTTCCTTTCTCTTTGTTTCTCTTTATTTTTGAGAATTTCATAAACGTCAAATGCATTGTGATCATTCTCCCCACTTGTCATCATTTCTCACAAATTTCCCATTCTTACTGTCCCTTCTCTCTAAAAAAAAAGTCCCTTCTGAGTTAGTGTTACTTGTTTTTTTAGTGTCTAAGATACAGAAGTAGGGTTCAGGCTGTAGCCTACACTCAGTAGCAGAACACACTGGAACAAAAGTGAAGTTTTTATTGTTCACTAGAATGCAACGCTTGCATGAGCTAAGGCGGGATTATGACTGGAACATTGCAGCTATGTGACTGAGATATGGGACCACCTATCTCACAGCAGATAATCTACATTAAAAGCTCTTCAGGGGGTGGAGTGTCTTCATGTGCCCCTCTTCTGTGGTCAAATACTTTAGGTTTTACCCCACTATCTACAACTGTTATGTTTTTATAACTGAAATGCCTGTGTCTTGTCTAGAAAATATTTCCCAACACACCCCACCTTCTCTGCCAGTCGTATTCACCCCTCTTGTCATGTCTACCTCTCTTCCATGACGCACCACATTCTCGACGCAGGTGACATCAATGTCCCCTTTCTGTCAGAGAATTCAATAGTCAGTCGCTTACAACCAGTTAGTAAAGTGGTGAGTCAAAGTCTTGCAACAGATCGATTAATTAGTGGATACATTTAATCACAAAAGCATATGGCTTCGCTAGATCTCACTGTCAAGCATCCTCATTCATCCTCTTACAAAACTGAACGGGCCTGATTCACACATAAGCACAAAAGTGGACAGATCATTATTGCATGCGACATATTACAAGTTGGATCCCAAAAGCTTTGTCATTTGATGTGAACCCAGAATGCTCTGTCTTTAAAAATACATGGTACAACCCTGGGAGAAAATATTGCACACACAGAATTTATTCATAGAAGTCACTTTGTATCCTTCATTTTCCCTGTAAAATGGAGTAACTGAAGACAAAATTTAAACTCTCTCTCTCTCTCTCTCTCTCTCTCTCTCTCTCTCTCTCGTTGTGTGTGTGTGTGTGTGTGTGTGTGTGTGTGTGTTACTCAGTTATAGTCTTGGTGGTTTGAATAAGAATGAACCCCATAGTTTCATATATTTAAATGATTTGTCCACAGTTGGTGGAGTAATTGGGAAGATTAGGAAGTGTGGTCATGTTGGAAGTGGTGCATCACCAGAGACTGGGGACTTTGGGGTTTCAAAAGCTCATGCCATGCCCTCTCTGCATCATGCCTGAGGATCTGATAGAAGCTCACAGCGACTATCACTCCAGCACTAAGCCCACCTGCCTGCTGTCTTGCTCCCACAGGACGACATCATGGATTCTAGCCTTCCAGAACCATAAGTCTCAAGTAAACCATCCTATAAGTTGTTTTGCCTATGGTGTCTAATTATAGAAATTGAAAAGTAACTAAGACAATATGCTGTTTATGGAACAATAAATTTCCAATCAAGTTATTTAGCTGTCACTACAAATTTATCTGTTTAAAAGCATCTGTCATAATCACTGGAACGAATCATATGATAAGGCTCTCAGGTGTTTATGCTTTTTATCTTTTCCATATCCATGTGTTTTTTTTTTTTTTTTTTTTTGGACAGGAAAAACAATGAAGCTGTCAATGATTGTCCATCATCTACTTTCCCTGGTATTTTGTTTCTGTTAATTGGAACCAAATGAAAGGTTTCTCACATTATTACTGTCTAAGCAGCAGGGAGTGTGCCCACCACTATTGAAAACACAAAGAAGCCATGGCCCCAGCACAGGCTCAGCATCCAGCAAGAGTACCCCAAATTCCCTCTCAGATAAGGCATGAGAGGTCATGGTACCTTTTGTTTCCCTGGGCTTCAACTTGAGTGCCAATGCTAGCTTCTTCCTGAACTAGATTGACATAAAGAACAGCCGTTTTTGCCTCTGGTGGCATAATCTCATAAACCCTATTGCCTTGTGTACGAAGAGGCTGAAACAGAAATCACAAAATACTGAAATTCTACTTTACTCATTGAAGTCGTAGACTATGAGATTTGTGTAAAAATATCTAAATATATCTGCCATAAATATCAGATGGCCCGTGGAAACAAACAGATATGTTCTCTAATGTCATATTCTTTGAAATCTCAATCTCAAAAAGGGTCGACACAATTACTACAATTTGTTAAATCTCTTTACTGTGTGTTTAGCATAAGACCAATATCCACATACAAAATGGCACAGTTATTACATAAGTGCTTTCAGCAAATAATCTAGTTCTGACCTTGATGCTTCATGAGGAAAATGGAGAGAAAATAGTCCTATGTGCCTTGCTACTTTCCTGTGGAGAAATGAAATACTACAGATTTCTCTACATAAAGTCCCCTGCTTCCTAAGAGAGCTGGGCTCTCCCTGTAGCAGTGGCAAATCCCTACCTTGAGGACGGTGTCACAGCTTTGACCCCTCCTACAATGTGAGTCAACCACACCACATGTATGTACATGTTCATATTTCCAATATAAACTGCTATCTAATAATGCCCTTATAAATTATTCTGTTCGGTATATTTATTTTAGTACAAATTGAAGATACTAGGACCACCCTTCTAAGCAGCCTGAATTGCACTCTGATTTAATCGTATTGCCTAATGAAATGGACACAGTGTTTTAACATGTGTCCTCTAAGAGGTGATGATCATGGTTTCTCTGTGACCTAGAAAGTTGTTGAAGGACACAGGGCTTCTCTTGAGGAGACACTGAACTGTTTGGAATATGTTACTTTGGGGTTTCTGCATAGAAGCTTCTGGACTGGCTTCCGCCATGTTCTTTCTATCCGTTGGCAGCTACAGTAAACCTCCATCTTAAGAACAGTACTGTGGCAAGAGCTGTGGAGTATTCCATGTGTCTAGAATACTTCCTACCTGATGGTACATCTCACACTACTCCATTCTTAGGAAGAGCCCACCATGACTGCCTTGACATTGATGAGGTATTTTTTATTATTTTTCTTTTCTAGATTCATATACTTTCCATATGTTCTTCTTAAAAAGTAAAATAACTGAAATCAATTAAATGTGCTTTGATATATTTTACAAAGTGATATATATATAATATAAATATATATTATATAATTATACACATATAATTATATATAAATATATAATATAAATATATAATATATATGATGTATTATAAAATACAGGTTCTTCCCAATATATAGGCCACCACATTTGTACTTTGAGTATAGAGGTATGATCAACACATAGATTGGTCCATGTGGACCCAGAGCGTGCCCTCAATTTGAAGTGGAGACTTTTCACATCTAACATGTGACCCAGAAGTAAACTTAAGAATAAATCCTGGGATTTAGGAGATGTCAGTGAGAAGAGTGAGGCTTTTAGGGAACACACAGAGAAAGGCACACAAAAGCCTCTGTGTGATGAAACAAATAGGAAGCATTCTCTCTTAAGTCACAGGCTGAGCTTAGCTGAGCAGCTCTCTGAGGAAGCGTAGACACCTCAGAGGTGTCTGCCACCTCACTCACTGAGGTAGAATAGAATTATGCTCTTCTAACCCAACAACTTGACTGTGTGTCTCTGCCTTTGCAGCAGTCTGAGGAGACTGAGACACCATGCGTTTGACATCCGGCATCTGGTTTTTGCTCTGCTTTGCTTTTCCTGAATGTTCCTCTCAAATGTCCTATAGAAACCTCAGGAAAACAGCCTCCCTAATAATTAAATGTTAATATGTTTATAATTTAATTACAAACAAATGCTTTTGGTCTCTTCCTTTAGCCTGCCTTTCATGCCGATAGGTAGAAAACTTGTAAGTGAAGGTGAACTGTGGCTGCTTTCAATCATGTAATCCTTCCCTCCCAACAGCTGACAGACAGAGGCGAGGATGCTGCTACTGGAATTCAACCTATGGAAAAGCTCCATGTAAGAACTTAGGTCAGGGAACTGAGTAAGTTGCCTTCAAGAAGGAAGTGCAGAGAGAATATTTTACATATTGAAACAGCTTTGAGGGACCTCCCTTGTGTGCTGGAGGCCTTCAGTACCTCAAATCCCATTGCAAGAAATCCTGTCTGTGTGGAATGCAAAATCCTGCCACACCCTGCATTTGTAATTTCTGTAGTTTGTAAATAGTGTTCCAAGAAGCTCACTTTTCAAAATCAAGGTTGTCTACACAAAGCGTCCTTGTCACCCTGCTTCACATTGAAGCTGAAGAAAGCCCAGGTGTCTGTTCACTTAGTGTCCCAGCTCTAATGTGGCTCCTTTGTAGCTGAGGAGAAAACAATGAAGTGTGAGAAAAACACAGGAGTGTGTGGAAGCTCCACCGCGTGGCTGTTTGCCTTGTGCCTTCTCATAGTCAATTGTGACCATGGTAAGGATGTAGCAAGCGATGGCACCACTAAAGGTGTCTCTACAAGTGCCAGGAGGCAGGTGAGTGTCTGTCACCTATGTCAGTACCAGAACCTTCCTTCTCTAGCGTGTGTGCCTTAAGTGTCATTGTGACCCGGTGTCCCAGTTTGAGCTCAGACTCAAATGAAGGCACCTGGTTCTGGTTCCAGTGCTGCCACATCTTGGTGGGCACAATCAGGACACTTCTGACTCAGGACCCAGTATTAAAGATGTAATGGGGAGGGGACATGCACTGTAGAGTTTCCACATGGCTTGAGCACTCTGCTGGAGGTCTTAGCCTACAGGAAAGACATTCATGTTAATTTGAAAGGTATTATATTTGAAACAGGAAAACATGTCTTCCTGACCTTGAAAGTTAGGCATTTGACTAAAATCTATGGGGCAAATTTCAATCAAAATACACAGTGCTGGAATCTTGTGCTTAACAAGTGAATTAATATTCTATTGTTTAAAAAACCTATGTCTCTCTTCTTTACACATGCATAAGGAGAGAGAGAGAGGGGGAGAGAGAGAGAAAGGAAATTAAAATTATTCAGGTATGAAAGATACACAGTTCTCCTAAGCCTGCCAACTTCCAGATTTGGCATAATAACAAAAATGATGAAGACAGGTAAAATAAGAGTGCAGGAGTTTTAAATGATGTGAAGATAATTGCCCCACTACATAAATATTGTTTTCAACAAGCAGATGTTTTGTTACTCACATTTCATCTGTGAATGTGGCATGGCTATGAAATGTGTTTTCTTTGGGAGAAAGTAATTTGTGTCTGAAAGCAAAGTGAGGTCCTTAAGTACAGGAAAAGCGGCTTGGAACAGGAAATGTCTCTGATTCAATGAAGCCGTAGTTGGTTGGTTTTGCTTGGCCACTCTACCACAGCCACAGAAACACAGCACCTCCATGCCCATAAACCCGAGAAGAGCATCTTTTTACTCATAGTCTGACTGGCCACGGTTTCTGTCACTAGTGTTCCAAAAGTTCTTATATGATCATCTCATCAATTAGTCATTCCATTTTGTCTAATATAAAGCAATCTCACCCTGCCCTCACTAGCCTCTCCTTCTGAGGTCAGAAATCATTTATTTTACAGAGTGTCCATCCTCAAACCAAATTAACACTCCTTCCTTCATGCCTTTGTTATTCATGCAAACTCTACTGCACCTAGTCCAGTGGCCACAGATGGCAATGATGACAATTGAGATATGCCACAAGGAGCCATTGAAGGGAGAAGGTGTGAGTGGTCTACTTAATAAAGAAAAGAACGGGCATCAACAACACTTGAGGCTCTCATCATCAACAACACTTGGGATGCTGAGGAAGGAAGACTAGGAGTTCATCCTTGGCCACAAAACAAGTTAGATGCTAGATTAAAATGTGGCTATGAGGTGCTGTGTCAATGAAAAGGGAAAGAATAAAGAGGGGGAAAGAGAGAAAGAGTGAAAGGAAGGGAGGGAGGGAGGTAGAGAAACCATGTCTGATGAAATCCATAAGATCTGTAATCAACACAAATCCATTCATGAAATGATGGAGAGAAAACAGAAATTTTTTCATACAGGCTGCACTTCACAAAGCAGAAGGTGGGTTGTTAAGTGTGATGAATGTCTGCTTAAGATAAACAGGCACTAATCTCAGGGTCAGGGCTGTGTGAGGCTTGGGGTGTTGGAGTATATTCCTTGCAACACAGGGAAGCACTGCTTAGCTAATTTTTGTCAGAATCTAGTAGAAAAAATTGGCTAAATTTGCATGTTTCTGCATGGTTGTCAAGCACACTAATTTCTTTTGACAAATGCTTTTTGTTAATCAGAATCATGTCCAAAAACTTGCAGGCTCTGTCTTTGAGTTGATTTTTATAACAAATATTCCCTAGCTCCTTTCCTATCTTTAATAAAGTTCACAGTTTAGATGGAAGCACAGTGAAGACGGAACAAAGGCAAGAAATAATTGCTGAATTGAGTCTTCAAAGCCCCGGATGAGTGGACGTGTGAGAGAGAAGAGAAAAACAAAAGGTCTGTAAAGTACTCATTGGAACAAACAGTATTGTAGTAAATTATTAGTTCATGTGACAAGTGACACTTTCCTTAGTGGCAATTTTATATGTGCACGTGTCATGCTTAGGCCCAGTCCACCCTCCTGGTAGCTGCACATGCCACCCACCCCCAGTCCCTAATATCCTTACCCTTCCTTCCTGCTATCCCCTTTTATATTTTCAGTGTATCATTCGCTTCCTTGCTCCTCTTTTCTCCTCTTGGTTATTTTTGTTGACAGATCGTAAACATCTTCCCATTGCCTAGCATATTTCCTTTGACACGATAACCCACAGTTCCAACCAGTCACCAGAAAGTGGCATTATTCCCTTCTTTACCGCTGAATAATCAGCCATTGTATCACATATTTTCAATCTATGCATATTGGCCGTCCTCTAGGACCCCAGTGGACACAGCTTGAAGGTACCTGATTCCTGTAGGATATGTGCAGGTGTTAGAGACGGGTTGCCCGGTGGATCCATAGTTTGGGGTGGGACATCGATTCCTCCTTAGTGTTAGAGCTGACTTATATATAGACTCAGCAGCAGCGGGTATGAGATCCCTTTCCTCACTGGTGTGAGACTGAACCTGAATATAGCTTTGATTTTGTTTTCACCAAAAATCTAACAAGTGTTTTGAGTGACTTAAATATATTTTGAGGCATTTGTATTTATGAGAAATCTCCAGTGAATTAACAGATGGGCTGTGCAACTCATGGTGAAATGTGAGTTCTTTATATATCTTGGATATTAATTCCCTTTTAGCTGGCACATTTCCCCGCACGTTCCTGCAGGTTGTCCAGGAAACTCCGCTGGCTTTTTCAAACCATCGCTCGCCCTCGTGTATGCGTCTTAAGCTACTATAAATGCCTGACCTACCCCACTGTTGACTTTGAGTGAGGGCACAACTCATCTTCTCTGGGGAGTTACGTTCTTTGTCCATTCCCGAAGGAGAGAGGAGTTTGGTAGCTGCGCTGCATGGCCCTCTGTCCTTTTTGATAATGTGTGATTATGGAGCCTGGAGGTGCTTCGGGGAGAGGTTGTGGGGTGTCGATTATCAGCACATACCAGAGGCTGTCTTATCACTTCTGCAGTCCCCTATCTTAAGGCGAAAGCGACCTTTGTTTTCTTATGTATCAGGCTGGCTTCCTCTAGCTTGGGGGACTCCAGTGGTTTTGTTTCAAAGTCTCTCTCCATGGCCTCAGGAGTTCTCTGAGCATAGATCTCCAGTGGATTATCGATATTTGGTTCACTGGCATTGGCTAAATTCCTGAGAGGGAAAAGTGCTGGAATGTTAGACTCACATACAATCTATCAGTTCCAGAAAAATCTGCTCGAGTTGTCCCCAACGCCTACAGAGAAGTGACAGCAGTGAACACATTCAGTTGTGCTGTGCCGAGGACAACTGCACAGGCCAGGGCCCCGTACACGTGTACCCTCCAGGATCTTCTGATTTTCATCCACCTATTCCTCCACCCTCTGCTGTTCAGGCCCATCACAGTTCACACTGCCCTCTCCATCCCACCCTCTGCCTGGTGTTCCACAGCCTCTACATAGTCCCAAGCTGCTCACAATGACCTCAGCACCTTGAAGCAGTCACAGCTCTGGTGTCTTCAAGTTCCAATTCTTTCTTGTGGATTATTTTTAATTCTGCACCTGTTTTTTTTCCCACACCTGTGATTACAAACATTTTAACCTATTTTAATTATTTGTAAAATGATTCTGAGAAAATGTGGCATCATAGAAATGCTTGTCAAAGACAAGAGGACTGTGCTTCCAACTTGCATTTTACCTTCCCGGGGAACTCACTCCGATCACTGTTAAAATCATGCTCAGTCTAGAGTCTAACTCTGACTCCATGTTGGAGAGTGCTGCGAGAATCGTGTCAAGGAATCCAGGCTTTCCGCACAAGCTATGTGTGAAAGCACGATATTTCTATAAATGTCTGCCAGGAATGTAGTAAGCAAGCCTGGGGCCCAAACTTCACACTTGCTAAATTTATACCAGAGTCTAAAAGCACACGGCCTAAAATCTCCATGGTTCCAAAAGGAGCTCTACACAACTTTTAAAGGACATTGGGTACCAATGTTTGAGAGATACACAGGGCTGCGGGTGGGGGTTTTCTCATAGTAACTGACAGCAGTCTGAAGTAAAATAAAATGGGTAAAGTTCAGGAAGTTAAGAAGAATATGCAGCACAAGTGTCAATCTACAGAGTTGTCAGAACATCGGGAGGCTACAGGGGTCTCACAGGCCGGTGGAAGCCTCAGTTCTGGAAACTGAGCTGCGTGAGAGTTACGCTTGCTATGCATTGGTCTGTTCCTTCTTCAGGAAAAAAGAGGAAGCTGGGCGCAGTGGCTCTAATCAACAAGACAGAATGTGACAGAGACCAGCCTGGAATATCCCCAGACCAAAAAAATAAATGAAAAAGGAAAGAGAAAGAAGACGGACAGGATGAAGGGAAGGACTGAAGAAAGGAAAATAAGAACAAATTGAACTCCTGAAGCTCCCCCCCTTTTCCTGCCCCCCCAGAATGAGAGGTGCTGAAGATCACTGCTGCTTCAGGCTGGACGCTTACACCCGAAATCATAAGTGACCGTTCAGGAAGCTCACTCTTCTTAACAACTAGCCACAAAGTGTTCATATTGCAGTCATTTGTAAGCATACTGTTGTGAGTCAAGAAAACACCATGAAGAGAAGTCACACCACACAGCAGCACTCACACAGGAGGTTTATTAGAAGAAGGTGCAGGAAAGGGGACAGAGAGGGGCAGAGACAGGTCCCTGGGGGCAAGAGTCGGGCAGTAATAGGAAAGGGAGAGGTAAAGAGAGAGGAATAGAGAGGGAGGGAGGGAGGGGAGAGGGGAGGGAGGGGGAGGGGGAGGGGGAGGGAGAGAAATAGAGAGAGGGGGAGAGGGAGAGGGAGAGGGAAAGAGAGAGGAATATAGAGGGAGGGAGGGAGGGGAGAGGGGAGGGGAGGGGGAGGGGGAGAGAGAGAAATAGAGAGAGGGGGAGAGGGAGAGAGAGGAAGAAGGGGAGGGAAGAAGAGGGAGGGATGGGGAGAGGGGAGGGGAGGGAGAGAAATAGAGAGAGGGGGGAGAGAGAGAGGGAGAGGGAAAGAGAGAGGAATAGAGAGGGAGGGAGGGAGGGGAGAGGGGAGGGTAGGGGGAGGGAGAGAAATAGAGAGGGGGAGAGAGATGGAGGGAGGGAGGGAGGGAGGGAGGGAGGGAGGGAGGGAGGGAGGGAGGGAGGGAGGGAGGGAGAGGGGGAGACGAGAGGTAGGCAGGGCCAGTTTAAGAGGGGACATACTGCATGTGGCACGGGTGGTGCTCTTAGTGGTTGCAGCTGAGGACGTATATTGTCAGAGCCTTGTTCCCACAAGTGTCACATACGTTCCCTACACTACGGCTAATAGGACAGCTGACCCTGATGACAATTACTTATTCTGATTTCTCTCTCTCTCTCTCTCTCTCTCTCTCTCTCTCTCTCTCTCTCTCTCTCTCTCTCCTTTTTTATTTTGTTTACTTAGGTGTATTTCCTGTTGAGAGAAAACTATAACGGATAATTAACAGCAACGCACATACAGAATTATAATTCAATTTTGGGGTCTCACCTTCTTCATCCACACCATCAACGCTTCTCTGCCTGAGCCCAGCCCTGGCAATGGTCAGGTGCAGAGAGGACAGCAAGAGTTGGTGAGGGAGGTTGAGCCAGGCCATGGCAGTGCTGAGGACCTCACAGCCTGACTGATTAGCTCTCGCCAGTCCTTTATTTATATGGAATTAAGCAAACAGGGTTAGAGCCATGCTGTTCCAAAGCATAGAGCATATTATTTCTGGTTTTGGACACATTTAACTTCCTCTTGCATATCATTTAGTCATTATTGATAAACCCTGACAAAGCAGAGACAGAGTTATCTTTTACAGTCATTTTTACTCATCAACTTCTAGGCAGCTCTTGCTGTTTCAAGAACGTTAGAAAGAATCTGCAAACAGCAGATTGTCTTGCCCCGAGCTGAGTGTGTTGTTGAGTCTTCACGGTCAGGCTAAAGACATTGCAGCTATTATTCTGTTCCTGGCACAATAGAAGTACGTTGTACATCTTTACAGAGTTTGTTTGTCTAATTCTGCCACTTTATTGTTCCACAGTGGCTCTGCACCACCCACCTTTCCTAAGAAAGGGAGACTTCTGACACCTCAGCCTTCGATCATCTTCCACACCATCCTTTGACTGCCAAGTAAGTCCCTGCATAGGGCAGTGGTAACTCCCGCTAATCTCACTTTGTCGCCGTAAATACCACACAATTTCCTGAGGATATAGGAGAAAGATAACTTTCATTTTGTTCCTATTGCCTTGTTCCTGAGTAAGAAGAGATATTTCAATGATATCTCAAAGCTTCATAAGTAGATCGTCAACCTCTTTATGTGTGTCACAACCCCCAAAGCATAAGAAGTATCTTTGAGGTAAAGGATATCTCCCTAAAACCAGGAGGGGTGGCATGCTCTGCACTTCCTGGGGGAACTTAGAAGTTGCCCTTCTGGGAACAGGCATAAATGATTCATAAGAAATTCCACATTGAGCCCATCCCCCATAGCAGGCTACTCTCTCAGCCTAGATACAGGGAGGAGGGCCTAGCCCCTGCTCTAAATGATGTGACAGATTTTGATGATTCCCCCATGGAAGGCCTCACCCTCCCTGGGGAGTGGATGGGAGTGTGGAAAAGGGGGTTGATGGGGGACATGGGAGGATGGGAGGAAAAAGGCAGTGTAAAATAAGATTGTTTCTACATAAAAAAAAACCCTCTCCGTACCTCCTGAAAAAGAAATTTCCCATCAATCCAATATCCCCAAGTTGTACACATACAAGCTCCCCCTACACATACAAGCATGCAACATGCACATGTGGAGATTAAAACCAAAAGTGTCTCTGAAGCCACCATGCAGCTCAGCTTTGCTGACTTTGTTACATTTGCCATCCCCATCAGATATGGCCGCACCACTATCCCGGTTTGTAAAGGAGCCTGAATGTCATGTGACTCTACTGTCCCCTGAGCAGCGACCAGGAGACCCTGATCCAGCTCAGTCATGTTACCTTTTGTTAGTAATCCCAAGCCATTCCTCATCTGAGTAGGCCTCCAGTGGGAAGTACTGTTTGGGGAGATTGGGGGATCTGCAGGACCTGGGCCCATTTGCAGAAGGGGCCTCCCGAGCGTGAGCTTGAAGGTCATGCTCTTTTCTGATGGCAGGAGGACCTCATGCATCCATCACCTTCTCCAGGAACTCTTCCATGACCCCCTCACCATGAACTGTATAAAAGCTAACTCCACTAAGCATTGTCTGTCTGGTAAATAACAAAAGACTTAGTAGGGATCACAAATTCTTGTTTTGTATGTCACACACACGGTCAAGGTTTTGCAAATTAACCTGACCTGTGTTTGTGTGAGATGTAGTAGCAATGACAATTAAGAAAAAGAGAGCCATGATTTCAAAGAGCTGCAGGCAGGGAGGAGACAAAGGTAGGGAAAAGGAGAGAGAAAATTATAGAACTTTAGCTTCAAATAATTTAAAAATTTAAAAAGAAGGTGAAAAACCAGAAAATTCTGGTAAAATTTAATTGGTGTTATAGAGATTTCACTGGACATTTTATGCTCAGCCTTGATGCCAGGGGAGGAGGTTGGTCCTGTGTTAACTCAATGTGCCTTCCTTTATTGATGCCCCTTTGTTAACAGAGACAGACAGGCGTGGATGGGGGTGGGGGTAAAGGGGAGGTTGGGTGAGGGAACAGGATTAGAGGAGGGAGGGGAAATTGTGATCGGGATGTAAAGTAAATGAGAAATTTTAATTAATAAAAGATAATAAAATAAATAGGACATTTCAGTGTGCATATTAATCATTGTGCATGCCAGGGAGGGGTGTGTGTATGTTCAGGGTTAAGAGACTGTGTGATGTTAGGCATAATGGTAAATTGTGTGTAGAGTTGGTTATGGGGTGTCCACATGTCTGGGACCTATCACTCCACCTGCCTGTTGCTGTTGCCAGATGACAGTCACTCTCACTCATCAACCCCGATAGACCTGATCAGAATGATGAAAGTTAAACAGAGGAGCCTAACTTTGCCTTTCTAGCCTCATTCTGGCTGGGATTTTAGTCGTCTCCTGCCCAGAGCTCAGCATGATCTGGACTTACACCAACCGGAGCCCTGTTCACAGGATCCAATGTGAACTAAACCTCAGTTTCTCCAAGTCTCTGACGTCCAGTGCAGATTATGAAATGGTAAGTCTGTGAGCCTGTGGCTTGTACGTATCTCTTCGTCTGTGTAGGCACATGATGACATGCTGGTCACTGATGGAATGTGCGTCTAATGGTCTAATGGTGGTACCGGCAGATAATAACCAGCTTGAATTTGCTCCCATGCTGTGTCATCAAAGCCAGCACACAGCACTCCACGAGACAGCTGTGCCTGTGTTAGTGCTGATGCTGGTATGCGCGAGCCCACAGAGCTAGCTGCCAGTATGTATGAAGAGTATAGCACATACAGTGCCTTACAGTGTGGAACTCTTGACCATGGTAATAAGAATGTTATTTTACATATTATCCATCTCAGAGTGCGATGCTGGCAGCTGCCCCAGGCACTGCTGTTGCTGGCTTTGCTTTCTCTAACTGCCTCAAGGCTAAGAACAGCTATGAGGCTGTAATGTTTAGGTCTGTTCCTGACGCACACACAAGTAAAATCAACTAGAAGCCATGAATACATACTGAGTATGGCATGTTGCTTTCACGGAGTGATTGGAGTACAAGATGATAGCGGGAACCGATTGGCTCTGAGTACTAGATAACAGGAACCGATTGGCTGAGCCATTCCACAACCCTTGGGGTGAAGTCCAAATCTGAGGACGGTTGCCCTTGCTTTCAAGTTTTGAAGTAACAAAGCAAAGCAGTTACTCATGGCCAGCTGGAAGTAGACCAACTCAAGTGCTCTTCCTGTATGTCATGCGTGGCCCAGGAAGGCCATTAACGAGCAACTTTGGAACTGGAGTTACAAATCGCTTCAAGTTTCCATGTGGATGACAGGAATCAAACCCAGATCTTCTGCAAGGACAGCCAGTGTTCTTAACCACTGAGCCATTGCTCCAGCCCGGAATTGATATTTATATGAATTATAATCAGTAAAACTGAAATTCACATCCTAGGCACTTCCAGCCAGGCCCGATTGCTCAGTAACTGTGGACAGCTGCTATCTCACAGAAACGTTCTGGTGATGACCTCATCCACCATGAGGGACATCTGTGGGGGAGGGGAGGGGAGGGCTGCTCTCAGACCTAGGAGCTTCCTGAGGCCATGTGGCTGACTGCAGAGAAAAAACAGCAAAAGTCCCTCGGGCATTTTCTTTTAAATTGGAAGACTCCACAATGAAAGCCTGAAAATGTGGCCTAATTTGACTGTTTTCTGATTTCGTCTTAACATTTACACATTGCCACTGCATTGATGTTTCCTTCAGCAGAATTTTTCCAAAAGCTAGAAATCACCTAGTGTCTAAGAGCACTTCCTGCTTTTCCAGAGGACACAAGTTCAGGTCCCAGCATCACTTGAGTTGGCCTACAAGCACCTTATGTCAAGCACAGGAAACTGCACATACATGTGAACATTTCATCAAAGTTGAAGAAATGTGTATAGAATCTCAGAAGTTGCTCTTTACTAATTATGAGCTTTCATTTCAGAGGTGGGTGGGTAGGTGTCTCTTCCTCCAGCAGGGCAGATGATAGATTGAATTTGCTGTAATTTTAATGAACCTGAAGTAGAATGCATTACCCAGACAGATAAAACTGCAAAGACATACTTTCATAATTACTTAAGAGTTCTGGAAGGGAGTTTTCAGGATCGTTTTCTTGAGCATATTGTAGAGGCATATAACTAAAAGTACAGAGTGCATGTGTAAATAATATATGGACTATTAAAATATGCCTTTTTTCACCTACCCACTGTGATATTTTGATTTCTGTATTCAGCAGGCCTAAATGATAACCGGGGAGAAAATGCTTTTTAAATTGAAAGGTACTTTATTAGTGGCACATTAATTTAAAACACATACCATTAATAAAGTAGAAATCCATTTCCCCCTTGCTTTTGAGTAAGAATACTCAGAGAGCAACTGTCTCTAATTCCTTACATTTCTCATACATAATGCACTGCACTTGGTGAAATTTTCTTACCAGTTTCATACTCAGTAGACATTCCTCCTATTGTGGTGTATCAGAATTCTTCCTCCTCAATATAAGAAAAACATCTTTTGCACTTATCTAGTATGCAAAACACAGTTGTAATTCTTAAAAGCTGTTTGTTATAGATTTATTGCCACTGACTTCTATTTGTCTAGACAGCTATTTAAATACCCACTCCTTCTACTCTGGTTTTCAGGAACTTTATGTATCTATTTGTTTGGCAGAGACCTCAGAGCAGCTTCCCTTCCAGATGAGGCTTTGAACACCCAGACTCAGGCAAACCTCAGACCCACAGCATCCACAAAGCAGTCATTTACTTCTGAGGGCCACCAGGAAAATGACTCTGCATTGTACTCAATGAACAGTGAAGATAGAAGACCAATTAAACACTAGGTTTGTCCCTCCTTAGAGCCAGAGGGTGGGCATGCCTTCAATTAAAGCAGTTTAAGAGTCCGTATCTACAGCCAAGCATGGGGAAAGGGGGAGGTGTACAACCAGGCTCTCCACCTCCCACGACAGAGCATCTGCTCACAGGACACAATGTCCAAAGCAAAGTTGGACCAGGTCATAAAGGTCCAATTAGACAACGAGTGTTCTATTTGCAATACCAGAGGAAAAGTAGACTAGAAAATTTAAAACAGCGAAATGATGGGAATTGCTCAACCATCTAAGTATTATTCATTAGTGCCACAGAAAGAGGTAGGCGGCCTACCTACGGCTGCAATTAGGTTCCACACAATTTGGCAAGAATAATATTAAGCAATAGACGGATGTTGCTGTTTGGTTGGTAAACACAATAAAACCCCTGCGTTGTTCCTGGGTAATGATGAAATTTAATCTCTTCCCTTGATTTATTCCTCAACTTTATGTCTGGCATTTTGAATTTTAAAGGAAACACAAAAAATAATGTTCATGCTTGCCCCCGATTGCCCGATGTGCCCTTACCCAGCAGGCTTTTCTCTTCCCATTCTCTTCCATTTTGTTCATCTATGTGCCAACAGACTCTGGGGACTTTCTGACATAATAAATGGAAGGAAGATTTAATACCTGCTCCTTCCCTAAGCTCAGATTATTAACAAGATAAACCTCTGACCTCCTAGTGCTACAGACACTGCCACTGTTGCTTATTGAGAACCTGAACACAAAAATAAATAAATAAAAAGTTTTCAGAAACCATGTAGGAAAATGTTACTTCTTTTAGGCACTCATTCTCATTAGGTTAACTGTTTTTACATCAGGATACTTGACAGAATTTGAATTTCAGAAAAGTACAAGAAACATTTTTTTTTAAGAGTAACCATGGTGGCTCTTGATGTAGAATGAACATCTGGCAGCACTGACTTCTGAGGAGAGGGTTTCAGAGCTGGCTTCATGACACAGGTTTCCCCAGTTAGGTCTACAGACCTGGGAAAGGAAGGAGATTTTCTGTCCTGCCAGATCCCACGGCTGCTTCAGCCCCAAATAAGGACACAGACACTGTATTAATTATTAAGCTGTTGGCCGGTGACTAGGGATATTGATTGGCTACCTTTGTCTTAATTACTAACCCATTTCTATCAATCTATGTTTTGCCATAAGGCTGTGGCTTACGTGGTAATGCCCAGGCATATTGTTAGTCCTTCAGCAGCATGGTAACTTTGTTTGCAGGGCCACTCTGCCTACCTTTTCCAGAATTCTCCTTGTCTGGAGTCAAGGAGGAAGGATGGGAAGGGAAGGGAGAAGAAGGGAAGGGAGGAGGAGAGAAGGGAAGGAAAGGGAGGAGAAGGGAAGGGAGAGGGAGGGAAGGGAGGAGAAGGGAAGAGAGGCAAAGGGATGGGAGAGAAGGGAGGAGGAGGGAAGGGAGGAGGAGGGAAGGGAGGAGGACAGAAGGGAAGAGAGAAGGAGGGAAGAGAGGGGAGGGGATGGGAGGGAGGGGAGGAGAAGGGAGGGGAAGGGGGGAAGAAGGGGGCCTGTGGGGTGACTTAGAGCCAGTGCAGTTTCTGTGGTTCTGTGTCCCTACTGGAAGCTCAGGCTTCACTGGTATCAGAGAACTGATCTTAAAAGCCGTAAAAGCTGCCTCCAGACTTGGAGGTAAGGTTCTAAGTAGGAGAAACGCTTGATCCAGTAGGAAGGCTTGCGATGTTACCAGTTTGACCTCTTTTCAGTGAGCATCACAGTAGCCTATGGTACCATCTGTGGGTACAGGTTCTTTTCCTGCGATTTTGCTCTACTGAGAGTGGTGTGGTGCTCATTAGTGTCTCCAAAGATAGACTGGATTATCAGTACAGTATGTGGGATGCTCACACTTACAGAGTAACCTCCTTCATGTCAATTGCATGTGAAAGATTTTAATTATTGCAGTTTCTTTTGGTTTGCAAAGCCCAGGTGAAAAGCATCTCTTGTTTTGCTTACTGGGAAACAGCAGGATGCGCCACATACTTGATCTGCAAAGCAAGCTCTTCTGTAAGTCCTGTAGCAAGGAGACTCATGAGACCGGAGAGTCAACCCTTGCCTTCAAAGTGAAAAGTCTGTATTTAATTTGCATTCCCCTGACCCTGGGGAGATTGGTCACTGTTTACAAGTGTTTAGTGGCCTTTAGTGTTGGGATTTTCTGGTGGCTAACCTTTGCAGTGCTATATAGATTTCCAGATTTCCACCTGACATGTGGATAGTTGCAATGACTTGCCTCTTACTCCACGGGCTGTTTCTTCCCTCGGGTCACTGTTTCCCTGATCCAGTCTACATGTGGATACCAAGTCTTGCCAGGCTGTAGATGCTGCTGACATTGTTTCCCATTGTATTGTTTTTGATGCCCTTGAATGTCTATGTCACTTCAGGTGGAATCAAATCAAGAAAGCAAAGGACAACGAATGCTGATGAAGAAGTGGGCAGGGGGAAATGTGTGTTCACTCCTGCTGAAATGTTAACTGTGTAGACACAGTGGGAAACCAATTTTGAGGCTTCTGGGGATGCTGCAGATATAGCATGATTTCAGCCCCAGTGTTCTAGATGAAGCTCGAGGAACAGGAGTCTATGGTAGAGATATGCATTTACACACACACATCCACAGCTTCTGACAATAGCTAGGAAACGGGCAGTCTGATGTCTATCGGTGGATGAAGGAAATGTGGTGTCTACAAAATGAAATTTTATTAATCTGCAAAAGAAAATGTAATCACTACAATTACAGTGACATGTGAGGAACTTAAGATCATTATGTCAAGTGAATTGAGCTTGCTTAAGATAGACAAAAGTGCACATTTTGCTTACACAGAGAGCCTCATAATGTTAGTGTTTATGTGTATATGTGTATATTTAAGGAAACATGTTCTTAGGACCACCGTAGGGAAAGCATAGGTCATACCTAAAGCTAGGCAGTGAAGCAGTCTGAATGAGAAAATCCCTCCATGGGCTCAAGAATTTGAACCTTTGGCCCTCAGTACTACTGTTTGGGAAGGTTATATAACCCTTAGGCAAAGGAAGTTAATTGTCATTGGCATGTGAGGGAGGAAGTGCATCCTTAGGAGTGATCTGTGAGTTTTTGTGGTCTGTTCTGTGTTTCACTACCTGCTCTATGTTCTGCTACCTGGTCATGCTACCCACCATTGTTGACTTCATTCCCCTGAAACAATAAGGTAAAATAAAGCCTTCTTTGGTCATGGTGTTTATCACGGCACCAGAAGGTAAGTAACTCAAGGGAAAAGGTGGGTGATGCTATTTGTGTAAAACAAAAGGAGGCAGGAGCTATAGGGTTGGGCATAGTGAGAGGAGAGAGCTGATGTACAGAGAGTGCCGTGGAGAAGACAAATGAGTAAGAGCAGGGTATGAAGAGAAAATGAAGCTCACTGCTCCTTTTGATAACGTGAGAAATTACTCAAAAGAAATGAAACTAGAAAGGAATTTTTGTAAAATCATGTGTCATTTGACTGACACTTTAAATATATTTTCAGAGATTTTTTTTTTGTAATTTGTATTTTTGTGACTCGGGACACAATCTGTCTGATGCCCCAAAGGGAAACATATTAATAAAACTTGTCCCAAAATTCACATGCCCATCTACTGTTCTTAGAATATCCCATTAGCTGTGGATTTGAATAGTATTTCCTTGGCCCCTGTACATATAAATGTAGTCAATATCATTTGCCTTTCAAAATTCTTAAACAAGGAATCCGTTCATCTAATTTATGTGGAAACGTTCGACAACAGACCAGCGTATAATCACCCACCATCAGTTCAGCAAAGAGCCACCATGTATTCATAAGACACTGTTATTAATCATGACCAGCTTATAATGGCTATGCTTACATCTCCCTAACAGCTCCACTCTGTCAAAGAAGTCATTGTGGCCTGAGCTAAGAATTTCATTAAGTGCCTATTTTTCAGAGGCAACCTTTGTGAAGAACATGGAAATACATGCACGCAAGCAGTATATAATTGCCCGATTATTTCACCACCATAATTCTGTTGAGAGCTGGATTTAGCCATCCATCTTTACAATCAGAAACACAGCACCGGAGAACTCTTCAAATTTATTTCATTTTAAAGTGCAACAAAATATCATAAAATACAAAAAGCTTTAGAGGAACACTAATTTGGCCTTAATGAGGGTCTCGGTGTTCATTCCTTCATATGTATCTAAGAAGCAAAATTGAAAGGATAGCTGTATATACCAAGCAACGATTCTTGGTTCCTTATTGATTCAAGTCATAAGTTTGGGGTCAGGGTCAATCAGTAACGATCTCTTTCCAATGTATATGCATACATCCCCCAAGGTGAATCTGTCTACATCCATCCAGTATCTTAATTCAAATAACTTTGCCATGAACACAACATCAGTTTATTTTCATGGCAAGGATATGAATATGGTAAACAGATAATAGACAGAGAGGTGATGATGACAGCAGACAGATGACAGAAGATTGATAGAGAAGAAATTGGTACATGGTAGCTATATAGATGATAAATAGATGATAGATTGATAGTTGATAGATATATAATCAATATAAAGATAGATAATAGGTTTATGGATGATAGATATAGATATGTACATCTGATAGAAGGTTAATATAGAAATAGATATGTGGTGTGTAGATGATAAATGTAAGTACATGATAGTTGATTGATAGATAACAGATAAGTTAATGATATAAGGATGACAGATTGGTAATAGATGACAGGCAGATAGATAAGTAATTATTAAAAATGGGTTTTAATACATTGATAATAGCTAGATAAGAGATTATGAAATAGACTAATAAATGACAGATACTGAATGACAGACAACTGATAGGAAGTAGTAATGGGCATAGATACAAATGGCACACACAATTTCTATAGATATCTAAATTTACTAAATAAATTCGAAAGTTTAGATGTTTGAAGAAAGAATTGAAGGATGAAGTCTAGAATAATTGAGAAAGCTTTAAGAGATGAGAAACAAACAGAGTATTGAGCATTCCTGGGTGGGGAGGGTAAAGAGGCTAGAATGGTATCAAGGTTTAGCCTTAGAAGGCTAGTGTGGATCACTCCTTCAAGAGTGTTATCAGCAACGTTGACCTATGGTGGCTTCACCACACAGGGAAGGTGTGAGAGACATTGACAGGCCAAACTGTCCGTCTGTTCTCAGCCTGAATGAACAGATACATTAAAATGTGAACCACAATGAGAAGCCTTGCTAAGGAGATGCTCATGGTTTCCACGACCCTCTTGACCCTGTATCCTCTTTCCAATGACTTCCATAATCTCTGTTTGACTGTTTTTCATAATCTCGTTGTACTTTTTCATAGATTGTTCATTGGGGGGGGTCCCTCTTTCAAAGGTCATGTTTTCTTCCTAAGGTATTCTAACAACTGTGAGTCTTTGTGTGAGAACTTTGCATTCTGTGCGATGGGATGCTCAGACCTCACCTCTGCTTTTCAGAGTAACAGCTTAGGGTTTGCTTCCTTCTGATAAGAAGGTGCCTATGCATCAGCTCTGTTACCAGGCAGAAAATAAAGGTGTTGCTTCACACCCAAACAATCTATCAGCGCTGTGTTTGTCTTTTCCCCTTCCTTTCCTGCCTGTACTGTTCAAATAGTGCTTCCTTATAGGATCCAGTGACTCCTCTGCCTCTGAAAGCTGACCCAGCTCTGGTGCCCCCCCACACACACACACGCTCAGCTGCAAAGGTGATAACAGAAACAGGTCATGTCATAACACTGTCCCAAACAATTTCCTTATTGTTAGAGAAAACTACTGAAAACACAATACAATGACATTTTAACTTAATTGAATCGCTGTAGTAGTAGGCTGATCTGAAGAATTGTTAGCTCAAGATAGACATAGCCCCAACTCTAACCCTAGCTGGAGTCTAACACACCTTAATCTTAGATAAAATAGTGAACACCACTCTAAATGTTTAACAGACCTGTGTAAAATAATGTTGAGTTTTATTTTTGTTATATCACATTAGAGCATTTGAGACTGAATTCCCAGTTTCAAAAGTAAAAGGGGATTAAATTTTGTGATTACTGCTGATCATTACAAGATGGTTAAACTGTGGCTATAAATAATGTCAATACTTATCATGCTCCCCAAATTCTACTCTCCAATTTCTGTAGTCTTCATCACCCTCTTAATTGTAAAGTTGCTGCAGAAATTCATCCACTCTGTTAACTGTAATCCCCTATAAAATCAGAATCAAATTAATAAAAAAGTACATACTTCCAACATATAAATGGCACAGAATATACATTACTGTCTCAAAACAGGGAAGGGAGCTTAGTGAGGAAACACTGGACTAAAACAAGACCAAAAACCAGCTGGGCAACCTCCAAACTCTGCATCTCCATGTCAAGTGTTGCAACATTCCTCATATGTCCAGCTTCTTTCATCTCTGTTGACTGAAACCCACTTCTCTTTTGGGGGTTTCTACTCATTGTTAGCAGTTTTCCTCAGCACGTATCCCACGACTCTGACTTTGTCTAGCATCTCGGGATCTGCGGAGCGATTCATGCTTCTCCTATATAGTTTCACACAATGGCCTCCCTGGGTCTTGAAACTGGATCTGTAGACCAGGCCAGCCTCAAAGTCAGAGATCTGCAACCTCTGCGTTTGCAGTGCCAGAGTTAAAAGTGTGCACCAACCACTACACTAGGTTCTACGCTTTTCTTTAATTTTTTTTGAAAAGTAGGAAACTTAGCTGGGTGAGATTCTGCCCTGGGATCAACACTCTCTTTATCCCATTTTTAAAATCCGTTCATCTCCTTGGACACAGAATTTAGCTCCAGTCTACTTCCTGGTTCTCCTTGTCTCCTCAAATTTTACATTTGTATTTTTCCTTGTTCATACTTAGCCTTTTCATTACGAACTTTCATTAGAATTAACACTAATAACCACAGGCCAGAGTCAATACTAGGGTGCTTTGAAATTTCCTCTGCCAATGTAATTAATCCAAAAGTCCTCACTTTACCCTCTGACAGACTTTTCTGACAAGGGCAAAAAAAAAAAAAAAAAAAAAAAAACCAATACAAAACAAAAAACAGACACATTCCTCACTAAATATCTCAAGAATGATCTGTAGACCACATATTAATATTCTCCTTCTCTGAAAACTCTTGAGCCAGGCTCCCATACTTGATAAAATCACTGTCAGTGTCACTGTCTTCCATGCTTTTGCTAGGCATCCACTGAGCAGCACTCAGAGCATTCAACTGCTTTTCTAATCTGCAGTCCCGTGGTCAATATCTGTTTAAACAAAAGCATGCTCAGGCCTCTCAGAGCAATACTGCAGTCCCTGGTACCGACTTCTGTCTTAGGCTTTCTACTGCTGTGAAGAGACATCATGACCACAGCAAATCTTATAAAGGAAAAGCTGTAATCAGGTAGTTGACAGTTCTGTGGTTCACTCCATTATCATCATGGTGGGACAACAGTCTGGTGCTGGAGAAGGAGTAGGAGTTTTAGAACTTGATATGCAGACAACAAGATGTAAACTGAGATACTGGTATGGCTTGAGCATATATGAGACTTACAAGCCCACTATTCAATGGCACAGTTCCTCCAACAAGGCTGCACTTACTCCAACAATGCCACATCTCTTATAGCGCTACTCCCTACGAGTTTATGGGGGCCAATGACATTCAAATTACCACAATCAGTTCTCAGAAATTGTAATAAAAATTGAAGCTCTTAGAAATATAATGTATTAATAATTTCATAAGCACAAGTGTTTAAAATAGGTTTGTATTTAGAGGGAGATTTAAAAAGCTTATGAATTTTATTTCTCTCTGTTTTGTTTTGCTGACGATCTAAATAAATGACATAATTATTGAAAAGCAACTTCTGTGGAACTTGAGAGTAACAGAAATTTTTGGCATTTCCTCAAAATTATCAGCCTTAGAAGAAACAGAAAGATATCCCATCATGAATTTGCTTCAGTCACGTGTTAAAAAGACCAAGTCTGGCACATATCCCACTGTTATTCTCAAAATCAAAGCAAAAGCATGGCTAACTATACTGACAATCTGTTATTTTCATTTGAATCAAATATATATATATATATATATATATACATACACACACACACACACACACACATATACAGAGACACACACACAGACCCCCATATATATATATATATATATATATATATATATATATATATATACATAAAATCTTGTTCTTCTCAAATGGGAAAAGAAAATAAATACTAACCACAGAATATACCACTGTTAGGAAGTTTTTCCAAGATGAGAGAGCATGTGTTATGACAAAACATCTCTGTGTGTATGTGTGTCTCTGTGTGTGTGTGTGTGTGTGTATGTGTGTCTGTGTGTGTGTGTCTGTGTGTGTATTTGTGTGTATGTCTGTGTGTGTGTAGGTTTGTATGGCAGAGAGTGTCGTCACAAAGCAACTGTGTAATCCCTTTCCAGATACTGATGAAATGAGGCTAGAGGTTTTAAACTCGAACCAAGGAAATATTTATTATTTCAAAAGCATTTGCAGCTTAGAACAGCATGCACACCTACACATATAAAACGTACTGAAAGGGTGTGCCTTTTCCATGAACTATTTCTCCTTTCAGTACTTTACACATTTCCGTACATACAGAGCTTCCTAAATTTACTCAGTCATGGGGCACTTGTGGACCCACAGCCATACGTGTCCGATTATATTGCCTATCCTGCACCTTCATTTTTCACTCATGAGCCATTTCCCATATTATATCCCCATGAATCTTAACATCTCAGTCACCATATACTTCAGAAACAAATCAGTAATTATGGGCAGCCTTAGCAATTATTTTTATAATTTTTCTTTCTGTCTCTCGTGACAGAGAAATGCATAGCTACCTCTTTCACTTACTTCTGTCTGTCTCTGATGGGTGATTCAATCACTACTGCATGTCCTACCTCACTTCTACAGTTAGTTGCTGGCTTATAGTCTCCATGCCTGGTCATCCCCTCTATCTACTAGAAGGAAATATCTATATTTTTATTTATATTTAATTTTTTATTTATATTTAATTTTAAGTGCCTGTGTGTGTGTCTGTATGTCTGTGTCTGTGTGTGTCTGTGTGTGTATGTGTGTGTATGTGTGTGTGTGTGTATGTCTGTGTGTGTGTCTGTGTGTGTATGTGTGTATGTGTATGTGTGTGTGTGACCACAGATGCCAAGAGATGGAGATGAGATTACAAGCATGGGTGAGCCACCCAAAAGCCTGCTGGGATCGGAACCCAGGCCTTCTGTAAAAGCAGCAAGTCTTCTCACCTGCTAAGCTGTCTCTCAAGAGCTGTCACGTCTAGATGACTTTAGACATCATGCTTAGATGTTAAAGCTAAGATAGCATAGATTATGAATGATGCCTGTAATTATGCAGCAGCAGGCACATGAAAAACAGTTAAACCACAATACAGTATATTTCAACTATCAGTACATGGAAACTACCAGTAAAATATTCCAGTGATGTAAAACATTTTGTTTTTTATTTAGTTATATATTTCAACTCATGTGTACATATATGTTTCCATAGTTCAGTTCTTTGCATAAAATTATCTGTAAATAGGTTTACAACACAACCTATTTCCTTTCCAGTTTGCAAGTATTAATTATTTCCATTAAGTATTAAGTATTTCCAATAAGTATTGCCAGTTTCTCGCCAAGATCATTGGATGTACCATACTCCAGTCTTGAAAGGTTAACTGCTAGATATGAATTTCAGGAGGTTAGAGAATTAGAAAAGATGAGTAATTTTTTAAGATTCTCTTTGCCTGGAGATGCCAGTTTCAGAGACAGAGAGAGAGAGAAAGAGATAGATAGATAGAGAGAGAGAGAGAGAGAGAGAGAGAGAGAGCGAGCAGATCTAGTCCCAGAGAGAACCTGAGATTAGCTATAGTGGCACAGCTCTTTGGCCACAAGCAGTAGAGTAGACAGCATTGCCTCCAAACCACTGCTGAGATTCTGACCCCGCTGGACTCCAACTCTAAAGTGATTGTCCATAGTAGAGGACATAAAAAGAGAATGTAGTGGCTTTCCAATAACATTCCGTGACCAATACACAAAGAAATGGCTACAACGTCCCATGTAGAAGATAGGCTTGCTATCTTCTGCAATACATGCCCTTAAAGATCTCCACCTAAGCAGAAACACCCGTGTATTAAAATATTTTCTCTGTTTTCAGAAAACAAATATCGAACAACTGATCAGTTATTTATGGGAAATGAAACATCCAAATTATTCTGACTAATACCCTGAAAATTTCTGTTCATATTTCCCATGTTCAAAGAGTAAAAGATTATCAATTACGACTTATAAGCCCTGTCAATAACAGTTGCCAGTTTTCTTCCATCTGAATCTTTACTAATTGCTTCAATAATTATTACCTTATGGATATTGGTTTATAACATGCTGATCTTGATAAATAGCAGTGCACATCTAGTCTGGATGTTGTTTGAGATTGTGTACTTGACTCAATTTGTAATCACCGTTGACCTCTGGACGGATGTATCTGTAAGGCTGTTTCTGGAGTGGTTTAAAGGAGGTGAAGAGACTTGTTCTATAGGGGCCAGGGCCCAGGGCTGAACCAAATGGTGATTAGCACAGTGAAGGAAAATGCTGCCACCTTGGTCCCTGAACAAGAGAAACTGCCCTGAGAATGAGATCCTCTAAACGAAAGCTCCAGTAAAAAACAAATAGAGAGAGAGAGAGAGAGAGAGAGAGAGAGAGAGAGAGAGAGAGAGAGAGAGAGAGAGAGGGAGAGAGGAGAGAGAGACAGAGAGAGAGACAGAGACAGAGACAGAGACAGAGAGAGAACCTTCATTGGGAGGGAGAGAACCCAGCTCTGAATTCAGCTGATGAATTTCTCTGCTTGGAACGAGCTTGCTTGGAACGAGCTTTGCAGCTTCACGGTTTTCCAGGTCCAGCAGGGAAAGCAGCCAGTGGCCATCCATGCTTGCAGGGGAACCTGCCCCCAAGCTACAGTAGAAGTTAGCAGCAGCAGCAGCTGCCGCCGCCGCCACTGCAGCAAGGTGGCGCCAAGGAGACCATGGTGTGTTGCACCAAGGTTGCAGTTTCTTTGGTCATGCAGTGTGTGACTGCATCCGGTTAGGCCCCCTGCTTGGAGGCCCCCAGAGGCCATTGCATGATACTAGAACAAGTGCCCAGGCCTGGGCTTGCCACCACCCCTTTAATCCCAGCATTCAGAAGGCACAGGTGTGAGGATCTCTAGGTTCCAGGCCACCAGGGAGACCCTGTCTCAAAAAGCAGACAAGAATGAAGTGCCAGCTGCCTTCAACAGCATTCTCTTAACAACTGTGCAGTTAGTCAGTAGTAAAGATACATTTGTGAATACATATTGTCAGTTCTCAAAAGTTCTGTATTCTCAAAAACAATGGATCCTTGCTGACCTAAAGTATTAAAAATGTTTTTCAATAAATTGCACTGTTAGTCTTTTAAATTGCCTAACCCAAGAAAGAAATTGAACTACTTAAGAATTTTAACAAAATATTGACATTAAAAACCTGGTAAATATTAAATATAAATATCCCAAATAAATGTGAGGCAATCGAATTTGTAAAGATAAAATAACAGTGTTCATGATTCAGTTCTTGTTAGGATTGTGAGGAACTAGGAACTGAAGAAGAAAAATTATGTATTATGCAAATTATATATAATTACATTTGATAATAAAATATAGTTAAACATTAGTCAATGTAAATAGGAGTATAAATTCAAATAAAAACAAACATAAATAAGAAAAATTAGATAATTACCAGTGTTTGATTTTTGTTGGTTTCATCTCAAAAAACAATGTAGAGGTAGCATTGCTTAGTGAAAATACACTTACTTGCTCCTGTATGATGATTGCACTAATTTTTAAAATGTAAGTGCGACATTAATCACTTAAATTTATAATATGTTATAATTATTAATATTAAATATTAAAATAGAAAATATATAGTTTTTCCAACTTATTACTGGTAGGATACAGTTTGAGGTATGTTTGTTTTTGTAATTCTACATACAGTAATGTACTAACTTAATATCCTCTTTTTTTTTTACCATCTGGATATAGTTACTGTCTGGAACATGGAAACTATTTTCTGAAATCCCCAGTACATTTAAAAAGGACCATAGCTGAGGCATACTAATGCTTTAAGTAGTTATGCTGCAGCTCGAGTTGAGCCTGCACTGTTGTCTTCGGTTCTTCGGTTGAAACCAATCAATCATTCTCTATACTGTTTCTACTTTTCAAAAGTAGAAGGGAACAAAGCAGTTACACTGTATTTAACTGGGCTAAATGATACGTTACTTGGCGGCGGATGTCAGCAGGCTAAATCTGAAGGATGGTAGGTTAGCTTTCTTCACCGCTGTGTTTGGCCGTCTTTAACTGATGGGCAGGAGGATGTGGACGAGCTGCTCATCCCTACGACAGGCTTTCATCAGCACCGCCAGCAAATGAAGCCGTGTCACAGTTTGATGTAATCTGCACTTTCGCAGTGTCACTCTGGACCCGGGATCTGTGACTTCTATTGCAGTGTCTTGCATCTTTATTTATTATCATGAAATAATAAATAATAATTAATGCTCCCTATTGTCAGTTAGTCCTGGAACTGTAACTCCTTTACTGTCAACATGTCAGTGTTGGGAAAATACGTCTTGAATGATGCCAAAGGCAGTGAGCTCATGCTCTTCCAGGCCGGGCTGAACGTCCATATGTTGAGCTCCTTGAAGGAAGGAAGGATACGTTTTATTTCTGATCTCTATTCCTCATACACAGCAAGTGAGCCCTGAATACAACTTTTTTCTACATTAAATACCTCAAAATAAGCAAAAATAGAGGACTGTTGTAAACAGTCATGCAAGATTAGTTTTTTTAGGCAGCGTTTGTGTTTCTAAGGACTTTTAAGAGGATGTCACAAAACAAAAGTATTGGAATTTTATGAAGTGGCTAAGGACCTGGTTTCAGCACTTTGTATGTATATTGAAACTACAGCCTTTGCAGACACAACCTCTTCCATTAACTGTAGATGGAAGTTCTTCTCTCCCAACTGCCTGTTCCCTGTTCCTGCAGCTGCTTTCAAATTACCACACAGAGACTTTGTATTAGTTACAAATGCTTGGCCCTTAGCTCAGGCTGATTCCTAACTAGCGCTTACATTTAAACTAACCCTTTTCTATTAATCTGTGTTTTGCCACGCGGCCCCTGGCTTTAGCTGTGCTCTAATACATCTTGTTCCCCCTGCAGCTGGCTGTCGTCTCCTTCAGACTCAGTCCTTCTTCCTTCCTGTATCCTCAGTTTGATCACCCTCCCTATACTTGTTGCCATGCTATTGGCCGATCGGCTTTTATTAGCCAATGAAAGTAATCCATATTCACAGAGTACAAAAGGATCCTTCCATAGCAATTAACATGAGTAAAACAATAGCCTGTTTAGCCCTTGGCCCCTGGTGTAAATGTAAGGAGTTGTTTATATAGGCTCTACCACACTTTGATCTTCAGATGACCTTTTCCTCCTTCGGGACATGTGGCAAGGGCTGGGGATGCCCTTAACATGCACACCTTGGCCTTTGCTGACATGCATGCTTTCACTTGACATGACCTGTGTGAGGTTAACACAGTAAGGCACACTCAGATATACCCTCTATGATTGTGGTCATCACAGGCCCTGCGGTGTAAAGGGGGGGAGGGCAAATCAGCACTGCCCAGGAGGTGGCCCACCCTCATAAGAAGAAAGCATTCTTGGGGACATGTTACCCTCTGCTCTTGCCACACTAGGCAGAGAAACTAGCTTTGTTGAGCCCATGTCTCTGGTCATGAGAGAAGTGGGCTCTGCTAGAGTAATTTATTCATAAACTGTTCAGTCCAATGTGCCTACTGGAAACCACATATGGTACACCCCTGTTTTTCCTCCAAATTCTGGATACCTTTCGCCAAAATGCACTTTTTAATTTACTAATGATGTATGAAGTATGTCCTAAAAGGTCTGCCTTATGTCACTAAACTTTTTTTGATATTACTGAATTCCAGAAATCCTTGGGAAACATTCCTGCCTTGCTTTCATATTTCCCGAAGCTTTATGAGGAGTGTGGGGATTGATATTCTCATTGGAGTCCATCAGAAAACAGTGGATTAAGAGGGCAGTTGCTCTCTCCTCCACAGGCAGTGAACAATCAGGTTACCATTTGCCACTGATTTCTCCGTGCAGCAAGCCTCTGAGAAAAGCAAACAGTACTGATGAGGTCTTTAATAATAACATCTTTCCTTAACCTGCTTGTCATCACTTTACTAGCTTGTTTGCTATTGCTGTCCAAGACTAAATGCAGCCTGGGGAGCAAAGGGTTTTTTTTTCTGCTTACAGACCTTTTTTGCTAGAAAGTCGGGGAAGAGCTCAAGGCAGGAACCTAAGGACAGACATTGAAGCAGAGGCCATGGAGGAATGCTGCTTACTGGTTTGTAGCCTGTGGCTTACTCAGCCTTCTTTCTAGTACACCCCAGGACCACCAGCCCTAAGGTGACACTGCCTATACGAGTCCTCCTTTATCAATCGTCAATCAAGGAAGTACCCTAAAAAGTTTCCATAGCTCAAATTGACGGAGACAATCTCTCTTCCCAGATGGATCTATGCTGTGTCAACTTGACTGAAACTAGCCAGCACTCTTCTTGCCTACGATGTCATTTGAGAAGGTTCACCTGACATCTCAGCATTATGACTTTCAAATCACATTCTATCGTTACCTAAGTTTCTATCGCTAATTAAGTTATACATCATTAAATGAAGTTTACGTGTATACACCCATGCACATACACATACGGACACCTATTTTTTAAAATAGCTAACTTAAAAAGGGGATGAAATAGTTCCTGATATTTTAATTAATACAGATAGTAAGGTGATGCAATAGATTAATGGATGGTAATGAGACAACATTTAATGAAACCAACAAGGTCTTCCCTCTTGGCGTCTATTTATTGGGTCAATCAGTGTCACAGAAAGCAGCATACATCTCGGGCATTGCTAACACTCTGCCCCAGAGGTTTGTAACACTAATGAGTATGGATGACAGGAATGTATAACACACAAAGAAGTAATATAAACCCTAAGTCTAGAAAGAAGAAATTAATGAGATTAATGAAAAATAAAATTAATTGTCAATGTCTCTGTTCCCTAAACTGACCTCCTGCTCATTGCTGGAAAAGCCCCAGGAGTTTCCATACCTCTAATTCTCTGTTACTGTTAATCAGGAAGTGGTGGAGGTATTAAGCAATCTTATGAATGGATTGTGGGAGATCTGGAAAATGCTACAGGTTTCCAAGAATCCATAAGACATGCACTCAGAATGGACGGCAATGTAACCAACCTATGTTTGACAATAATGGCCCCAGCTCTACAAAGATACTAAGCTACGTCTACCACTCTCAATGGAAAATATCTCTGAAAACAGATCTGCAATTCATTTTTAAAGGATAAAAGACTGATCGAGATTTAAATTATTATTTTACATCAATTTATAGACATGCTTTTCCGAAAATTAAAAAGGGAGTTAATAAACTTACAGCCGTAATGAGGGAAGCCCAGGCACTGCTTAACATATAATCCATCCATTCGTCCCTTCTTCCTGTTTCCTCCTCCCTCCTCCCTCCCTCCTTCTCTTTCTTCCTCCTACTTTCCCTTCCCTGTTGCCTCTCTCTTTCCTTTTCTCCTTTCTTCCCACCTTCCCTTAAGTTCTCCTCATTTCCTTCCTGTTGCAGAGGATTTTCTTGTCCCGCCAGATCCCACTGCTGCTTCATCCCCAAATAAGTACACACAAAGACTTACATTAATCATTAAACTGTTGGCCAATAACTAGGGCTTCTTATCAAATAGCTCTGTCTTAATTATTAACTACTGAAGTATGTTTTTCTACATGGCCTTATCTTACTGGAGAATGCCTGGCACATCCTGTCCTCCTGGTCTCCACATGGCAACTTCTTCCGGCCTTCTCTGCTTATCTTTCCCAGAATTCTCGTCTCCTTGTCCTGCCTATCTCCCTGCCTCTATTGGACAAACAGTGTTTTATTCATCAACCATATATACAAAAGTTCATCCCCTATCATCTTTCATTCTTCCCTTCTTTCTCTCCTTCCTTTGCTCCTTTCGTCCATCCTTCTCTCCCCCTCTTCCTTTCCCTGCTCTAGTCTTCTCTTCCATCATTTTCTCCTCTCTGTTCCCTTCTTTAACAGGCTTACAAGGCTACAATCATCTGGGGTTTTCTGGGTTTCTCCAGCACATCTAAAACAAAGTATTCTGAAATGAAGTTGGTAAGTACTGACCTCTAAACACTGAACAAGATTTATTATGCTTTTGGCAAAACGGCTGGATTGCAGCATCTGGAAAATAAAAGCAGTTTGCTGGATCCTGAAGACTTGCAAACTATTTTTATTATGATATTTCTGGAAGTACATGCTGCATGCATATTCATAGTTTTGAAAGGCTTCCTATTTCTATAGATTTTTTCCCCTCATTTGCAGGTGTGATTGTGGATTCATGAATACAGCTAATCACATCTAATGTGTCCCACACTCCAGCCATTGCATGGATATTTTACTTGATTTTGTGATAAAACACAGTTCTGAATGAAGCTCACTGCCTTATGCACTCTAGAATAGCCTTCAGAAATAGTGGCGGCTGCGCAGAAATCTTAGGTAGTTTGACATTCACATTTGAGGATTGTGGAGAATCCTCATGTCTATTTTCACTGCTCTAATCTACCCTATTCCCTGCACATTACAAGTGAGTAGTGAGCATTCAAACTACACTCTCACATCTTCTCCGTGAACTTTTTACAAAAGACATAGTCATATGCTCATAGTCTAAAATTAGTATTGCTGATATTAATAAAGAGAACATTTGATCTTTACCAGGTGATAATAAGATTCTGACCTCGTCTCTGTGAATTGTAATCAAAACCATTGTCCAAAAACATCCGTGTCTTTTATATTTTGGGAAAATTATTTCTTGGTTTTGTCGAGGAGAGATAAAGACGTTCCATTCTTGTAATTTGTTGGTAGAATGCATCTCAGCTAAGGGATGGCTCATAGACCAAACTCCCCCTTTAGTTATATCTCACAGTAGGTCTTAAAATGTTCAGCACCCTCGAAATGAAATGTGTCACTGAAGGGTAGAAATTGGACCATCAATGTGGAAGGAGATGAGGAAGTTTCTGTGGTTTTTGTGAATTTCTCTCTATGTCCAGGAATTTAGCATTCTGACTCTGTATAGTGCAGGAGATCATGTTAACTGGATCCTTCTGGGAGAGTCCAGAGCCATAGTCTCTAGGCTTATTTACACAGCTCCAGGCAAAGCTGTCAGCTGGCATTGTAGTTGCTCAGTTAGTCCTTCCTCAGCAGGGACTTCTCAACTTGCCTGTTTGTGTTGGTAACTGAACTTTGCTTCAACCCTGCCTTTCTTTGTGACATAGTGTCTTCAGCATGTCACAGTTATTGGTCTCCCCCACACAAACACTGTCATTTCAAACCCAACATGCATTGCCTTCCTCTCTGTCCTGTGTGATATAAAGTATTTCTGGATCCTGTATCATGCCAGACAAGGGACTCTATCTGGAAGATCCTAACAAAACCCACAGCAAATATGTGTGAGTCTGTAGAACATTTGGGCCTGAATTTAGGGTGCCAGTTCTCTTATTTTAATCCTGATGTTGTATTTATACAGATGAACAACCAGAACCCAGGGTCAATGATTATATCTATGCCACACAGCACATAAATGATGAGCCAGCATCAGGCCCCAGAGACAGTGGCTGGTGTCACTTTACACTCAGCAAATGCTGATTGGGTTGAATTTGGTTGCACTTGTCCCAGACTGGCTCTACTCACTGAAGAAAGTGTTCACAGAGAGACAACACAGCCAAGCAAGGACCAAGAGCAGTAGCTCACTAATAAAGCTGTGTTCCAGATCCAGACTACCTACTCTTCTAGTTTTGGCGTGCTGGAAGTACCAAGGGGGACTTTATTATTCTCTAGAAATTTATTTTGAATTTTATGCGTAGGTCAGAAAAATACCTGTATGATCTGAATGCCCACTTACAACATGTGGGCTCTAGGGATGAAACTCAGGTCATCAGGTTTGATAGGAAGAAACTTGGCCCACTGAGGCCTCCTTGCAGGATCAGTTTAGGAATTCTTAAAATAAAATTCAATTTTAAAAGCATAAATCCAAAATAATAAGAGAATTTAAATCTAAGAGAATCCAAATCCAATTCTGCAGAGGCTGATAAAGACTCACCTTTCTCTGCTTCGTGAAGAATGAAACAATCCCCCTGTCAAACTAAAACAGTACTGTTCTCAGTAGGAGAACTCCAACAGGTAGGAAATCTCTATTCAATAAAAAGCCATAACTGTAAAACCAAAAGAGACTTATCACCCAGAGAAATTTATAATAAAATACAAGAAAGCTGAAAATTTTCCCACTACTTATCCAAGTTTTCCAAAGACTATGAAAATGAAATGGCATAGAGTTAATCTCCAAAGTGTTTGTAGTTAACTTTTATCTATATCTTTTACATTTCTAACTAAATTTGATGTGTCTTTCCCCTGAACATGAACAAATGTCAAGTTACTCAGAAAATCAGCAAAAATAAGCACCCAACAAATGGATAAAATGTAAACAAAAAACATTGTGAGCCAGAAAATAGAAACATTTAAAAATTCACCTAAAAATCATTTCTATATAATAGAAATACAATTCTACACATGAAGTTGTAGGCTGTTGACATCTTGATCATTTCTCTAGGCCCAGTGCCCAGTGTCTCGCTGCATTGACCAGGCACAATAATGGATTCAAAGGGTGAGAACATCCTTCTGAAACCCATAGATAATTTACACTATACGGCCAAGGTAGGCTGCTCCTGAGATTCAACAAAGGGACGTCTGGTTCTCCATAGTAATTCACATGAGTCTTTGGTAGTTACAAAGACCCTGGTGAAAGATTATCAAGAGAACTAGATATGAGAGTTAGGGCAGAGGAAACGGCCTGGGTGATGATGGCTGGAGAGCTCAGGAACATAGACCTGGTCCACTTGTCGCTGGCAATACATCATCCTTGCTGCCTGTACAGAATGGGAAAAGAAGAAAAAATAACATGAAGACTAAGAAGCAGTGGACACAGACCTTCTGTTTATTCCATGTTTACAGCATTTAATAGGAAGTCAGGTTAATCCAGCATAGGATGGGTGGAGAAGTCTAAAGGTAACTAGTAATGAAATGTATATACAAAATAGAATATTTTATAAGCTAGAGAGTTCTACACAATCCAGTGTAAACAAAATAAAATGCATCTTAATCTTTACCAAAAATCTTATCATTGTGAAGATGTTAGTAACTAGGATGTTAATATTTTCACAAGACAGTCTTAATGAATGAGTGCCATACTTTTACAAGAATCATTTTTATTCTTTGTGGTGGTGGTGGTGGTGGTGGTGGTGGTGTGTGTGTGTGTGTGTGTGTGTGTGTGTGTGTGTGTGTGTGCATGCTCACGTGCACTCACATCCCAGGGAAGCCAAAATAGGTCTTTGGATCCCCAGAGCTGGGGTTACTGGAGGTTAGGAGTTGCTTGATGTTGGTGCTGGGAATTGAACTCTATTCTTCTTGAAAAGCAATAGGTGCCCTTAATTGCTGAGTGATCTCTTCATTCCCTGAACACCCCTTTTTATTATTGGAACATGAAATGTAACTCCTTTTCTGCTATGTCTGTGACAGACAGTAAAGAACTCCATCTCTGGTATGCCTGCGACAGACAGTAAAGAAACATGTCCTGGCACTCCAGGCTGTCCTATCACCTCTTATGACCCAAACAACAGATGAAAACTTTCACTCTCATGTTAATTATAATATTGAATTTCCAAAACCATTTTTATGCCAGGATCTCAGGAAGAGTCTGGTAAGATCAATCCAGATGGTTTACTGACCACCTAATCTCTCTGAAAAGAATCAGTTTTCGACATGTAGCACTAACCAAGCCACAGTTCTGTGGCAGCAAACTGATGCACAGACAACAACATGAAGGATAGTCCGTGAGGTGCGCTGATTTTCAGCTCTCATCAGGGCAAGCCTTGCTGGTGCTGGATCCATTCTTCTGTAGGACTATTGTCTGTGAGAAAAGGCGAGATATGCACTATGATCAAACGTCTTTGTATTGACACCAAAAGCTACTGCTGTTGTTAATCATCTGGGGATAGATAGCAGAGAATATGCCTTTGGTGCTGAGAGAATTCTGCTTCCAGAAAATTCCAGTAAGAACTGCAAAGTCTTTGAATCCTCCTTTTACTTCCTGACTTTTGATGAGAAAATTGTTGAGTCATGGCTTGGTTTTGATACTGTAAAAGTGCCAGATGGTAGAAGGTTGAAAATGGACCAGTACTCTCCTTGGTTTGTAATGAGAATAAAAATCTTACCTTCACATTCCTTAGTAACACCCTTGATAGGAACTGAACCATCACACATCTCAGATTTGAAATGGGGTGTCCCTCTATACACAGGAACTGGGGTAAGATCAGGGTGTCTTTCTAAGTTTGTAACCAGGGTTCTGTCTTTCTTATTACTTAGATTTAACTTTTTGTTGTTGTTTTGTTCTGTTTCAATTTTAGCAAGGGCCACAGCAATGTTTTCAGTTTCACCACTTAGGTAGTGGCTGTTGCTAGAAAATAAGTGGCCATGGAAATCTGAACAGCCTCTCACGACATCTAAAATCATTTAAAGTCAAAAATGAGAGATTCCAAGAGTGTCTTTGGAATTTTGTGAGAATAAGCCCTTTGCATGAAGTTTAATTCTTTTATCGTTGGAATTGGGTTTTCACTGTCTGTTGGAATTTTTCCCAGAGAATACTGACAAAGATTAAATTGACAAACACAACTTAGCAATTTAAGTGCAATATTGTGGATAAGAAATCTATTACAATGTATGTAAAATACATGGAGTCTTTACATGAAATCCCAGGCTATCAATATCACTATGTAGTCAAGGATGGTCCTTAGCTCCTACCCCTATCTCCCCAGCACTGGGATTACAGACATGTGTCTTCTGTGCCATGCTTGGAATTAGACCCAGAGCCTCCTATAAAATAATGAGGCAAAATCTGTTCAATTGAACTACAACCCATCCCTTGTTACTGCCTTCCAACTCCCTGTATAGTTCAAGCTGTCCCCAAACTGATAATTCTCCTACATCAACTCCTGAATATAGGGTTTACATGTGAGCATATTCACCCATCCATCAGGCCTTGGCTTTTAAAAATTCTTCATATACAGTTATTGATTTCTAAAGTTCTGTAAATCAGGAGTACACGTGGAAAGACCTTCACACCAACATTCAGCGGTCTGGGTCTTTTAATATCCTATGCCCCAGAGAGGAGCATGATAAATATATGGATCATGAATACTATTTGTGAAGAATTTATCATGCTCTACTTATTCCAATAATGCAGGCACAAAATTGGTTGAAAAATATATTATGTTTATGTACACACAGGATTCAATTTAACAAATAAACACAAGAAATTAAAGTTAGGATTCGAGTTCAAGATTCCCTGAATTCATTTTATTGTTAAAGCAAACACAACAATGTAGCCCATTAGGAAGGAAGTAAATGGGTCATTAAAATTGCCTCTATCTGCTCATTCATACACTGTCCTCTGCTCTGAGTCAGTCAGCTTCATGCTTTGCCCCTGCTCCTGTGACTGTAGAGGGTTTACATTGTTTCTCTATAATAGAAACACATTTTGTTCTGGTTTCCTTGTTGTACATTATACTCTGAAATTTTCTGTTTGGTCCTTTGGGTGATAATTGGCATTCATCCTTCATGTGCTGTTTGTTTGTGTCCCTTTGTCTCTGTGTATTACATTTGGTTATGAAAAGCACAAATTGGCTTAGTAATCAATATTCATGTTTTCGTTAATAAATCTGGAGGACTATTAATTTTGCATGTAACATGTAGACCTGCTATTGCAAATACACATTTAAAGCCTGTTTTGTCTCAAGAATGAGAACAAATGTCTTCCCAAAATTCCCTGGAAGAAAATGTGGTGCATGTAGCTACAGTAATGTGGACGGCAATGGGGATGGCAGGAGCATGTGGCTACAGTAACAGAGATGGCAGGAGCATGTGGCTACAGTAACAGAGATGGCAGGA
Source organism: Cricetiscus sungorus (assembly GCA_030556225.1). Classification (NCBI taxonomy): domain Eukaryota; kingdom Metazoa; phylum Chordata; class Mammalia; order Rodentia; family Cricetidae; genus Cricetiscus; species Cricetiscus sungorus. Next base: position 2,911,358 of record JANBXA010000737.1, on the reverse strand, counting down.
GCATGTGGCTACAGTAACAGGGAAGGCAGGTGCATGTGGCTACAGTAACGGGGAAGGCAAGAGCATGTGGCTACAGTGTTGGGGATGGCAGGTGCATGTGGCTAAGTAACGAGATGGCAGAGAAAGGAAGGCAGGAGCCTGTGGCTACAGTGTTGGGGATGGCAGGTGCATGTGGCTACAGTGTTGGGGATGGCAGGCGCATGTGGCTACAGTAACAGAGATGGCAGGTGCATGTGGCTACAGTAACAGGGAAGGCAGGAGCCTGTGGCTACAGTGTTGGGGATGGCAGGTGCATGTGGCTACAGTAATGGGGAAGGTAGGTGCATGTGGCTACAGTGTTGGGGATGGCAGGTGCATGTGGCTACCGTAACAGAGATGGCAGGAGCATGTGGCTACAATCTTGGGGAAGGTAGGTTCATGTGGCTACAGCAACAGGGAAGGCAGGTGCCATCTAAATCTGGAAAGAGAACAGAATGAAATCTTTATCTTCAGCTACTGCGTAATTTGCCAGCAAGATCATTTTCTCCTTGCTCAGATGGAGTACCTTTGCACTGCAAATCTGCAGGCTTTAGCAATAAGATCATAAGACCTACAAAGAAATACGTATTTTACTGTGTTGAAGATAGCAAACACAAGGTCCTGTCGGAAGCACTAGTGCGAGTTTAATTGTCAAGAAAGGCATATGATACATGATATGTGCATTTTAAAATTAAAATAATTATTTCTCAGAATTTATTGTTTTCCTGTATGTAATACTGAAGATACAGTGGACAATGCTAAGCGCTTAATGACACAAATGCACATTAAAATGGAAAACTGCTGAATTGTTAGAGATTAATAACTAGTAGAGACTATTTTCAGCTAGGATTTTAGTAAAGTCTAAGTTACGTAGAAAAAAATAATTGAGTAATCAAAATTTAAAATTTCCTATGTTCTACAAAATAAAATCTGCTATATTTGTTAATTTATGTTGAAATGACCTCTCTATCTCTCTGTCTCTCTCTCTCATATGTGTGTGTGTGTGTGATTTAATGTTTAATGCAATCTTCATCAAAATCTCAACACAATTCTTCATTGAAATTGAAAAACAACTTTAAAATTTAAATGGAAACACAGTAAACCCCTGGATAGCTAAAACATTTATGAATAAAAAAAGAATTGTTGGAAGTCTCATAATCCCTGAATTAAAGTTGTATTAAAGAGCTATATTAATACAAACAGCATTGTGTTGGCATAAAAACAGACACATAGACCCATGGAATCAAATAGAAACCCAGACGTAAGTCCATATACCTACAGTCACCTAATAAAGAAGCCAAACATACACACCAAGGGATTTTGTGTAAAGAGAAGACATCATATTAGAATGGATATTCTTACCACATAAATAGAATAAAAAACTAAAAGCATATATAGAAAAGATCTCTGACTTGATTATAAAAGGTAAGTTAAGACTTCATCAACTAACAGGAAGGAATCCAGCAAAAATTATAGTACCTTTAACTAATGATGAAATTTCCTACTTATGGAAAGATAATGAATATTGGCAGAGAGCATGCGGTAATTTTTTGGGAATAATTACCAACAATTACTCCAAAAGTGAAAGAAGCAAATTCATAAAGAAAACTATTTGGATCCTTCCACTCATTGTAAGACAAACACCTATCTCTGGAGTTCCTACATTCTACACTGATGCAAACAAATCTGGTTAAGGCAGGATATAAATCAGGAGAAATAAGCAAAGTAGTTCTAAGACCTTACAATTCTGTACAAAGGGCAGAACTGTATGCCATTCTCATGGTACTTATGGATTTTACAGAACCCCTCAATATAGTTACTGACTCTCAATATGCAGAGAGAGTAGTTTTACGAGACTGCAGAAATTATTCCTGACGATACAGAATTAACTTCATTGTTTATACAGTTACAAGTTACTATCAGAAAGAGGATTCATCATATATATATATATCACACATCAGATCCCATACGGGACTGCCAGGTCCTTTAGCACAAGGCAATGATGAAATTGATTGCTTATTGATAGGAAGTGTGCTAGAAGCCTCAGAGTTTCATAAGAAACACCGTGTGAACAGCAAAGTTTTGAAAAAGGATTTTTCTATCACTTGGCAACAAGTCAGGAAATAGTAAGGAAATGTCCTACTTTCTCATTCTATAGCCAATTCCTTTACCACCAGGCAGTAACCCTAAATAGAAATGAAATATGGCAAATGGATGTGATTCATTTTGCAGAATTTGGAAAATTAAAATGCATACATCACACTATAGATACATTTTCAGGGTTTCAATGGGCTACTGCTCTGAGCTCTGAAAAGGCTGATTCTGTTATCACATACCTTTTAGAGATAATGGCCATTATGGGCATACCTGCACAAATAAAAACTGTCAATGCTCCGGCATATATTTCCAGCAAATTGAAACAGTTTTTTGAGTATTATAACATAAAACACATAACTGGTATCACACAATCCTACAGGACAAGCAGTAGTTGAGAGATCTAATTGTACTTTAAAGAAAATGCTGCATAAACAGGCAGGAGAAACCAAGACACCCAAACACAGATTACATAATGCTTTATTAACATTAAACTTTCATAATGCTGATGAAAAAGGAAAGACATCTGCAGAAAGACACTGGACAATAGAAAAAAAGTTCTGAACTAAATCAGCCGGTGTACTTCAAGGATGTATTGACCTCAGAATGGAAACCAGGATATGTGTTATGTTGAGGTAGGGGTTTTGCATTTGTATCTACAGGAGAAGAAAAAAGCTATGGATACCATCTAAGTTAATCAAGATCAGAGTTGAACAAGAGTAACATCTTAATGAAGAGAAATGACAAGTCACCAATAAATTAGGTTCCATGAGATGTGCAGAGACTTCTCAAAGTTAGGGGAAGTGTTCTCTTCTTGTCCTTACAGGAAAACAGAGAACACCTATCTTCAAACAGCCAAGAGACAATGAACATGTAGGTACCTACAGAAGAGAAGACAGCTCTCCAGAAAGAATCACTTATGAAGAGGAATCTGATTTATGGTAAAAACATTTAAGTCTAGTAAACTATTTCTATACTGAAATCTATTTCTCTTCACTATTTAGTATTTCTGTAATCCTGATTCATGTAAACCAATGCTGGCTTTGGAGTTGGATTTGGCTTTCCTTCCCTAAATTCAAACATTTTTTTAAGATTAAATTCACAGTTTCTGCCTTATATCAAAAAGCCAATTGGTGTAAGGCAGAAGAAAACAAAATCTAAGGACTCATTCACTTATTTGCAATTTTCTCTCTGAAATCCTACTTTTCTCATATACATTTTAATGCTCATTGTTGCCTTTCCCTAATGCATACCATAAAAATTAAAAATTTTACTTTGATATTGATATTTAAGTTTTCCACTAGGAATAATAACAGTTCCCAACAGCAATCTCTGAACACTCTGGAAAGAAGTTGGGGTCCCAAATGGACATTTCCACTTGACTCAACCCGGTGTACCTGGACTACAAACTTCACCCTAAAACCGGTTTGGGACTGCTTTGCTTGAGACAACTCATGACTATCTAGCTATATTTGTGCACCTTCTTATTACAACCTGGCCAGAGTTTCAAATAGAACTCCAGTCAAGCATTTTTTGCCACACAACATCTACCTACATATGTTAGAGCCAGTTCTGTTGAGAAATTTGGTTGCTTAAAATTTTCTTCCTACAGGATCCCATGGAGAAATCATTGCCCCATTTCAGAAGGAAGTAATCTTAAGATAATGACACCCCCTCTCCCCACCCGTGGAATTTAGGGATAATATTCATCTTCATAGGGTTGGTCTTAGTTACTTGGGGTCGGGTATGGAAGGTGATACTTAGACTTGGTTATCTCTTTTAGACAGGAATAGGGTATGGTTGGGAAAGGTATGGTTCAGAATGAATATAGATTAGCCTATCTTCTTGTGAATTATTTAGTAAGAGTTAGACATTAGTATTACAGCTTACATTGTTATATATTCATATCTGTGGTAACCTATGTAAAATTATGTTTATTCCCTCCCTGGAAGAATTGCATATTATATTTTGTTATATTGTGTGAAGTCTTTCCATTTATGATGTTTTATGCACATCATTCTTGCCATATTCCATGTATGTATACTTTTGCTTGTGTTTAAGACATTTTGTATATTGATACAATTTGGGATATTTGTCTTGCTGCCCTTTAGAGCTCTAACCCTTGTTTAGACATTTCTACTCTATCTCTACTTTAGGAATTTACATGTATATATATATATATATATATATATATATATATATGTGTGTGTGTGTGTGTGTGTGTGTGTGTGTGTGTGTGTGTGTGTGTGTGTACATAGTTATATTGTTTAGGTATTTATCCTTGCTTTACTCAAGGAAGTTTTATTCAGGTTCTTTAGCCAAGTTCCTGAGTATTACAGATTATCCTCACCCATGTTTCCTTTGCCTGTGAGATTAGTCAGACATAGATGCTTAATCTTCAATCACTTCATAGACCTGCAGAACATGGCATTTAAATGTTTTAATATTAGTACTCTGTTGACATGAGACACTGTTGCTCCTGACAGCACCGGGCACTTTCCCAAAAGTATGTTGGACACTGTTAGTGCTCCTTCTGGAGTTCATCCTCGCTTCGGCTATGGCCTCTTGAGCAAGCAACTGCCTCAACTTTGACCACTGATTTGGACATGCAGTCCTATGTGCTTGCAGGAGACAAACAGAAGACTGCTGAACCTTGACAAGTCAGGGTAAGACAGCTTTTCTACCTCCCTGCTTTTGTTCTGGTCTGTCAAATACTCCTGGCCTTAGCCAAAACTGGCTGTAGCAATGTTGCTGTGAAACCTTGGGTGACTGTCCAGGTAGCTTGCTGTTTCTGTCCTCACTGCACCTTTTGGAAGTTGCCCATCTGCACTTCCTGTCTGCCCTAGCATCGTTATTTTCCTTCTCAGGTCTTGATGAGGTTGTAGATTAAACTATCACAAGTATTATTCTCTCTTCCTAGCTAGATATATTAGGTACTAAACTTAAGCTTTCCAGCTTAGGACAACTCTATTGTAAACTCCCTTATGCCTTCACCCTAGGACTAGATATGTATGTGGTTTTGTTCTTGATTTTCCTCTTCTTAGAGCAAATTTGTTATTCCCTGTTTTGTACATAGTTTTGTATCAAGCTTAAATTTTTTCTTTAGACTAGAAGGCGAATTGTAGTGGGATATTCACTATGTCTGCTTCTGTGGCACTGATTACACCCACTGAGGGGTGGAGCCAAGGGCGGAAGTGACCTGTGGAACTAGGTCTCTGAAGGAGGCCGGGAACGCTCTCTTGTTGGTGGGACACGGAGAGAGGAGCATCCAGTTCCAACTGCTGCGTTCATCTGTCTGTGTTGTGAGTTGTTTCTCCCTTAATAAACATCTATTCAGACTATTTGTTTATCCTGACCCTTATTAAACTGCAATAAGTAGTCTTAAAGTCATTTGCACAAGAAAAGACATTCTGACAAGAACATTGATAGCACAGCACTAAGATGAACAACTAATATATGGAACTTCATAAAACTTAAAAGTTACAGTATGATAAAGGACTCCATCTTTCAAGCAAAGTGACAGCCTATAGAAATGAGGAAAATATTCATTGAACATGCATCTGACAAGTATTGAAATCACATGTTTTATGAAAAAAGCATTCAGCATTAAAAAAGTACAATTTCAAACAAGAACCAATAGAACAAAACCATGCAATGTCATACATTTATTGTGCATTCATATAAAATGTACCCAAAGGGCTAAATTTAGATCCCTGTCGATACAGGGAAAGCAAACAACAGTGTTTCCTGTCTCGTAAAAGTTTTGTATATATTGTCTTCTGATAATAATTGCAAAGCAGAGGTATACATTTGTCATTAGAATGTTTGGTTCTCTATTTTATTTTCCCAGAATAAAGCTAAGGACATCATCATGGCCGAGCATGGTCTGCCAGGCAGTGCTGAGATGGCAAAGCCTATGGTCGTCACTTACATCGTTACCAATTCCCTGCCAGCCTGTTCCTCAGCTTGTCTCCATGAGGTTAAGTGGCTACATTATATTTCATATCAATATCCACACACACACATTTTACAGTCCCACAGTGAATATTAAATAGCATCCTAAACCAAGACTTCCTTTTAAGAAGACATATTTAAATATAATCAAGTCACCAAGAAATTCTGAGGCTGTTACGCTTATAGAAAGTGTTGAATGTCAGAGAAGCTGGGGCAGTTTCTGGCTATATTCCTGAAATAATCACTGTCAGTATGGAGACAGATGTGTCTTTCTTATAACTGACATAGACTTTATTCAGAAAGGCCATTAATACTGTTTGAAGTAAGCATTTCTAGCATTACTCCTATCTGATAATTTTAAATGTAGACTATTTTGACCTATTTAAGATAGTAAAAGTAATAATAAAAAACACTTTCTGGAAAAACTATTTAAAATAATAATGAAAGAATCTGTTATCTATATCTAATCTGTCCAATCTAAATGTATTGAAAAGTTACAAAAAATGTAAAAAAACAAAAACCAAGAAAAACACCTTTTTCTGAGTGTTGAGAACAGCTAAGGAGAATATTTCAAGCCCTTTAATAGAAACATGAAAAAAAGTACAGAGTTTAGTATTATAAAACAGTATTGTAACAATCATTTTGTACCTATGCATTCTTATTATTAAATTCCATGACAGCAAAGTTAATTATACCTGGCCGTAATGGACCTACCTGGTAGCAATGAGAAGCAAGAGTTCCAGAAGAGCCTGGATTAATTAGCAGTAATACCTGTCTGAACAAATGAGAGTGAGGGAGGGAGGGTCTCTGTGAAGTAAGTCTAGATAAGATTCAATTATGATTCGTAAACTATACCCACTCAGACAACATCTGTTCCTGGGATTAAGAGGAGACCAGTGCCTTCATCCTGGCATGGCTTCCGTTCAATAGCTGACTCATTTCATTCTGACGTTATGTTATATTGGTGGCCATTTACTGCTTCTTGTGTGTAAATCACTGGTTTATATCACATCATTGATTATGAAACAGCTTGTTGATTTTTTAAAAAGAAAATAGCATAAATCTAAATGCCTGTTAAATAACAAACAAAAATTCAAGAACAAGTAAAAGATTACTTTGTTGGCCATTCAGTATCTTCATCCTGTTCTATGTCATGTAAGATCTAAAGTAGCTATAAAAAGGAAATAATCTGGCTGGGCCGATATCTCGTGAGTAATGGAATGGCTCTGAGCATCATGAGGACCTGGGTCAAGAATTCCAGTGCTCTTATAAAACCTGGGCATGGTGACACGCACCTGTAAAACCAGCAGTAGGGAGGCGTGCACATGCACATAACATGTACAGTGTAACCCTAGTTACAGATGTTAGAAAGATGCCAAGACCTGTGAATATGTTAACTCTGTGGTACAGAGGAGTCACTTTCCTAGTCTATGAAAACCTTTGGCTTCAACGTCCTTCTCATGCTCCCAAACCAGCATATTAGCAGATTGTCTTCAGAACACAGCAGCTGAGCAAGATCAGTGAAAGCAAGTGAAGGATGCTGCACCCTCATGTAACCTTTTGGAAGGCTGGCGGCCACAGCAATTGTAAAGGCAAAAGTTTATAGCAGAATGTACAGGAAATTTTAAGTGGTAGGAGGAAAATGGAGATTTGAAAGTTGTTTGACAAAACATGAGTGTCTCTTCGATACTTGAATTGTGCCAATAGAGTTTCACATTTCTGGTTTTGAGCAGTTTTGTGCTAGTGTTATTTATAACCAAATATTCTAAGCTGTGGGGGAGAGCTATTAAAATATAAAACAGAGTTTTATATTCGGTGATGCTTATGTCCTCTCCATTGCTTTAAGATTGATAGGACCGGTAACAGTCCATCGCATACAACAGAAAAAAGAGGGTTAAGAAGAACCTAGATGTTCTTTGTCAGTGTATGTCTTTCAAACATTGACGTTCCCTGAGGGCAGTCTTACCAAACTTTACAACTACTGCTGTTTACATTTGACTGCCATATTCTGAACAGCTTTGTGAATTTATTTGCAAGGCATTTTCGGGTCATAATTTAAAAAAAAATATCCAATAATTAAAGTACTTTTTAAACTTATATTAAAAATTAGAGTTTGTCTGGGCAGTGGTGGCACATTTTTAATCCCAGTGCTCGGGGGCGGGGGGCAGAGGTAGGCAGACCTCTGAGAGTTCGTGAACAGTCTGGTTTACAGAGCCAGGGCTACAAGGAGAAGCCCTGTCCCTGTCTCGACAAAGAAAACAAAACAAAACAAAGTTCAAATGTTCAAGAAGGCCCCCTGCCATCTTAAGTTAACAAACACAACAGCATTTACAAAGTGTGCCACACTGAAATGGCCTGCATGGTACTATGTGATGTATAAACAATTTATAAGATGTGAACACTGGGGAGTGATGGTTTTTTAAGTGAAGACTATGTGGACATATCCAAGGAAATCTTTAGTTTACTTTTATATAAAATGTTGCATTTGTTGGCCAGAGATGGATGAATTCATGGTGACTTAGTCTGTGAAATGTTTCTGGGTCTGATTACAATAATTAGGTGTCAGTTAATTAAGACACCTCTCAGGGAGAGCATCACAGCTTCACAGTGGCTGGCTCCTTTGTGCTGTTCTGTATTGTCCTATTTGTGACCTCAGGCACAGGGGGAGAAGCTCTGGCTTCTGAATTTTAATATGGTCTTCACAGCTTCCCATTGAAACCTGCTAACCTGTGAAGGCACAGTAGCTAACACGGCTTCTGCATCCAGCACTAAATTCCAGTGCTGAGATTTCTTTTCCAAAGTGATATCAACTCAGGTGTTGGAGGGAGTCCCTCCTTGTGCACAAGACGTTCACCCTGGACTCATTTTCTATCACGGGTTCTTTTGTGGTTTGGGTAGTCTAATGTTGCTGTAGCCTTTTTTTCCTCTGCTGAGTCATTCTACATCTAAAATGAAGTCTGGGAAGGGTTTGGTTCATTTCAAGCCACAGTATGTTTCTTCTTTTATGTAGGATCTTTAAGATATCTATATTATACTATATATATATATATATATATAAAAACATATAAAATATGAAAATATGCCATATATATTATGTATAAAATATGTTATATGTATAAACTTACATATGTATATATAAATAACACTTTACAGATATACTTCTGACTGCATTGGTACTGATGTGTCTATAAATGTGAATATTCAGTAGACATCTATAATTAACAAGAAAGAAAAAAACCTTTAGATGAAGGACAACGTCCTCATATTCTCCTTCCATCAGGTGTGAAAAAGTACCAACAAATCTAGTTAGGACACATCTGGCCCTAAACATGGAAGTCCTTTAAGCAAGCCATGGCAGTCTCTTTGTATGAAATATTATTTTGTATACTATACCTAATACAGGCATTGGCAGGGATCGGGGACCACTGAGTGATATCAGAGCCACAAAGGACACTGGAAGAGAAAGTAGAAAGGCAGAAAACTTCAGTTCCCAGAGTATAATAGTGTCCATCCATCCACAAAGACCTCTTTGACTTAATCCAGAGAAAAAAGGAGGCAGAGAAAGAGAAGACATAAGAATGTCCCGGTAGCCACCCAGGGCAAAAAGAAAACAGGGTAGGCCAATATGGGATTATTCCTGGGGTCACCTGCATGTCATTTCTCTCTGGTGGCCTCAACAAGGCAACTACACACAGAGTCCCACTGAGCTTGGCAGAGCTGTGAAGAGGAACAGCAGCTCAGGGAACCACTTGGAACTGCAGACTGAAATGAAGACCACAATGCACTGAGATCTCTCTTCTCGCACAGGGGCGTGGGGACATTGGAGACAAATTACCATCATATTTTTGTTTCTGTTTGTGTTTTATATTTATATGTCATTATTTCATGTTCCCTATGCATTTGCCTCTGCGTAAAGCTTTGCAGCTTAAACAAACAAATCTTGGTTGATACATCTAATATACTTCATTGAAAAATGCCAATAATAAAGAGTGAATACTATGTGTCCATTAACCCTTAGTAGTCAAACAAATAATTGCAATTCCATCATTCATATTGAGAGTTAAATATAGATCAGTATACTCCTCGTGAAATATGAGTGATAAACAAGAGTGTGTTTCTTTGACTTGCATTGCCTTAGTATTTTCAAACAATTCTAAGTGAAGAAGTTTGCAAAGCTGCCCAGCAACAGACATTGTACTACAGAAAGAACCTAGAGACTAGAAAGAACACATTTCAAAAATAACTTAACTTATTAACTTAGCAGGTGATGCTGTTGGGATACACACACACACACACACACACACACACACGCACATATACTACTATATATATATATATATATATATATATATCATATTAGCATTTCATTCATTATTTTATCACTTCTTTGAGAATTTTGTGCAATGTGTTTGATTATATTTGCCTCTACTTCTCCAATGCCTCACAGATCCTTATCACCATCTCGCCACACCTAATTGTCTTGTCCTTTTATTATTTTAATTTTAAAATTTATCAAGTATATATTGCCCACATAGTCATTGTTGTGGGGTTTTCCATTGAATTTAGGTAGAAATAACAGGGCCCACATCCATCAAGAAAACTGACTTTCCATCTCCCGGCAGTGATTGGCTGCCAATAGCTCCTCAGCTAGCTGTGGGACATACTGTGTCTCTTTTCCATGCTCTTGTTTGCCTGGCTTAAACTCACACAGGTCTTATGCATGCCCTCACCACTACTGTGGGTTCATAGTGCAACTTCCATGATGTGTCTGGAAAACACTGTGTATAAATATTAATATCAATGATCATGTATTCAATATGTATTTCCCTATTGATGGAAACCTAATTGATTCCAAATCTTTGCTATAAATCTCTACAATGAATAGAGCATCAATGTACCTGGGGATACAAATACCTCTATGATGGGACATCAAGTTCTCTGGGTATATGCCCAGGAGCGGAACATCTTGGTTATATGATATTTCAATTTTTTTCTTATTTTACATATCTATGCCAGTTCCCTCTCCCCTCCCCATGTCCCCTGAACCCCTCCCCACATCCCATTCCCAACCCACTCCACAGGGTAGGTGATGCCATTCAGGAGGGATCATCAAAATATGTCAAATTTTGATTTGCATTTCTCTGATAGCTAAAGATGTTGAGCACTTCCTACGTGTCTTTCAGCCTTTATTGATTTTTTCTATTGAGAATTCTCGCTTCAGTTTTGTACCCCATTTTTAATAGGGTTATTTGGTATTTTGTTGATGAGTTTCTTGAGTTCTTTGTGTATTTTGGAGATCAGCCCTTTGTTAGATGTAAGATTGGTGGAAAACTTTTCCCAGTCTGTGGGCTGCTGTTTGGTTTTGTCAACTTGTCTTTTGCCTTACAGAAGCTTCTAAGTTTGAGGATGTCCCATTTATTAATTGTCAATCTCAGTGTCTGTGCTACTGGAGTTATGTTCAGGAAGTGGTCTCTTGTACCAATTCATTTAAGGGTACCTCCCACTTTCTCTTCTAAGAGTTTCAGTGTGGCTGGATTTATGTTGAGGGCTTTGATCCATTTAGACTTGAATTTTGTGCATAGCGATAGACATGGGTCTTTTGCTCTTTTGCAGAAACTATAAAGTAAATTATGAGAAACTATTTATAAAGTAAATGTGTGAATATGAGCAAAAAAGTAAAGCAGTAATTGATACACAATAAAATGAAGATTTCAACACACTAATCTTTTGTGGTCTGTGCTGTTTGCCAAGATGGCCTCAGTTATAGAACTGGGAATTACATATACTTCCTTTAGAATTATTTCATTACCTGCCTATAGAAATCCACAACTACTAATGAGCCATAGCATCATAATCATCATTAAAAATAATTTATATAGCAATCTAATAATGACATATTCATTGAAATGACTAATTGAATATTCTTTCTTACATGATTAACTCAGTACTGTTGTTGAAGACATCATTTATAATGTACTTATTCTTCTCTAGCAAATTCTCATTATTTCATTGTCTACTATTATTTAAAATTATGGCAAGTGACATATCTTTTACTTACCACACAGTCAAATGTTTTAATGGCTTGTGAAACTCTACATTTCTCTAAGTATTCTAATTAAAGACACTTTCATGCTGCCTGGTAAAGTGCATAATAATCCTTACATTCTGTCAGAATGTTGTGAGTCTTATATAAGCTATACTCTATTGATGACCTTGGAGAGGGAATCCAGTGACCAAAAGAATTAAGAGTTGATTGGTAGCAACATGGAGGTAAGAGCAAGTTTGAGTAAGATTTGCAAATGGGTTTGATTTGCTAAATGGATGTTTTGGAAAAGTGCTTCTTAAATATTTGTGTTTCTATTCATAATAGTGCTGGCATCTGCCAGATCAAGGAAATTTCTATTTGAAGTGTTTAAAGTTCATCAGTGAGACCCATGGCTAACCAAAGTGCTAAGAGGAATTGACTATGGAATGTTTAGTCTTGGCCCATAGAATCCCCATTCAAAGCTCAGAGAACATTGTAGTAGAAGGATGAGAAAGGTCAAAGAAATAAACAAACTGTAATAAAAAAAAAAACGGGGAAGTGGGCTGTAAAATTCTGCCTTCTATACACTGCATGGCCATGGAAATCATGTTCTCATAGCAGCTACATGAGACTGGATCCAACAACATTCAGTCATAGGTGGGAAAGGCTTCATGAGCTTCCGTCTTACCCAGAGCAGCCTATGACAGAGAAGATGGAGGAGAGAAAGCCATTGTCCTCAGTAGCCCCAAATTCATGCCACTGGCTTAACTACACCATGGTCACAAAAGAAAATACAGAATAAAACCAAAAGACATGAAAGGGATTCAGAATTGTTAGGAGGAGATGGAGGAATCCTGGGGTGGAATGGGATAATAGAAGAAGAAAAGGGAATTAATCTGGCCACAAAGTATCACATGCATCCATTAATTCATCACAGAATAAATCCATGGCAAAGAAGAGTTGAAGGTGCACACAACTATACCCAGACAGATGAGGATGCACTCACTCATTGCTCACCCCCAGGCCCTTCGCATTTCCTTCCTTCTGAAAGCTGAGCTGCAAGACCATACAAACATGTTCCTGTCCCCTCCCCACATGGTCAGTAAAGGACAAACTAAAGGAGCCCTGAAGCTGAGTGGTTAGGAATTCTTGTTCCATTTCCTGTATAATTCTCCCACCTTTCTTCTTAATTTCTGCATCTGCGTTTACTGTATGGGGTTTCCTACATTGCCATGAAACTAAGTTCACTAGGATTTCAGGACAGATTCAAAACCGTGCTTAATGTCTCGTGAATGTCATACTGTAGAACTTACTTAATAAAACATCTGTTTTCTCATAAATACTAGTGTCCTACCAACACATGCTTTTATTTTTATAACTGGTACTTTAAATATTTTTTTCTCCAATCTTATTTTATTTTGGGATTAAATAAAGAGTGAATATTTGAAATCCAAAATACAACCTTCAAAAATTATATGTAATTAAATCCCTATGTATAAAACCATAAAAGTACAATCTTAATAATACAACTAAAATATAACATCTAAACTCTCCTCAGGGGCAAATCTGCACACTATAATGTATTTTCTCCATTGTATCACACTGGTCTCAGTACATAATCATTTCCTAGTAATTTAATAACACCACATAACTGGCAATTTGGTGTAAAACATATCAGCAGGGATACTTGATGTGACATACATCTAGGAAGAGGCCCTTTAAGTGAGCCTATGGCCTTGGTATCCTAGGAATAAGAATGTTTCATTATGTTTCTTGGTCATGCTGAGGCCCACTATTTACTGAAAGAAGTTTAATTATGAACCCAAAATATGTTGATAAGTTAAATTTGTAAGTGAATGGGTTTCTACACAATAGACCTTTTTTTTTCTCTTTCCTCTTATTTTCATAGCAAGAAAACTGGAATGACTGATGGGTGCTACCTGAGAAAATTATAGCAAAAGGTACCTAGACAAAAAGTAGATGCTGATGAAAGATATACTGGTTTACTTCTCTGTTGCTTTGATAAAACACTGCCCAACAGCAACTTGTGGAAAGGGTTTTAGTTTCTTTGGTTTTTGTTTTATTTATTTATTTATTTATCTATCTATCTATCTATCTATCTATCTATCTATCTATCTATCTATCTTTGCTTACACTTACAAATCATAGGGAATTTGAGGCAAGAGCCCAAGGAGGAGGTTAGATACAAGAACTGGAACAGAGACCTTAGAAGAATGGCTCCTTAAAATGGAAGAACTTATTCCCTTGGTCTTGCTCCCTGCTTCCTTCTATAGCCAAGGCCCAAACTCTTCAGTGGTAGCACTGCCTGGAATCTATGTGCAGGCTCTCCCACATCAACCACTAATCAAGAAGATACCGTAGTTATACTAATAGACCAATACGATGGAAGTAGTTCCTTGAGTGAAATTCTTTTTCTCTGCCTATGTCACAATAAAATAGCAAGCCAAACCGGCAACAAAAGTGATTTTATGAGCTTTTGCATGTAGCTCTTATAAATATAGACACAGGTGCTAAGTATCCTATAGTCGCTGACAGAGAATCCATTTCACATTTTACCCAGATCAGTTTCTCCTTTTATATATACACGTATTTCTTTTTTCTCATTGGTTAATGTATGTTTATTATGCTCACATGTGTACCTTAAGTTAAAATCATTTATGTTAATTTTCTTTAATGAACGTGGTAAATTAATACTGTTTTGTGGTGATATTGCAAATATTAAATGATAAAAATCATTATTGTTTATTAAAAATTATTATCAATTACTATTCGGTGAATTCTACACAGTAATCCTTTTTTTAATGAGTTGAATATTTGTAATTTTTCTGATACTGTGATATAATACTACCAAAAGTAACTTAGGAGGTAAAGGATTAGTTTGGCTTTCACTTCCCCTCGGGAAGTCCGGGCAGGCACTCAAGGCGAGACCTGGAGGAAGATACCAACGTAGAGGCGGAGGAACACCGTTTCTGCGTGATCCTGGCTAATGGAGGAACACTGTTTCTGCCTGATCCTGGCTGATGGAGGAACACTGTTACTGCCTGATCCTGGCTAATGGAAGAACACCGTTTCTGCTTGATCCTGGCTAATGGAGGAACACTGTTTATGCCTGATCCTGGCTAATGGAGGAACAGCGTTTCTGCCTGATCCTGGCTACTGTGGTTGTACAATTCCTAACTAACTGCTCAGTGCTGGCTCTGTCCTTGGTGAGCCTTGCCCTCCCCATGGCTTTTAACTAAGAAAATACCCCCATAGACATGCCCATGGGCCAATTATGGAGGCAATTCTTCAGTCGAGGTTTGCTCGTCCCAAGTGACGCTGGCTTGTGTCAAACTGACTGACTAGCACAGAATCCATGGCAGTTGCTTAAGAATCTTTTGACAAATATTATTTCTGGCAGACAGATTATTCTGTGTGTGGAGAAGTTTAATTATTAGAAACTATACTTTATTTTTTCTCTATATGAGACCTGACTTCAATTGTTCTGCCATATTCCTAATTTCTATCAAGAAAATTGAAGGAAAAATAATATCAAATTATAGAAGTGCAAAAGAATTTCTTCAAGGCTTTTTTTTTCCTTCTTCCTGTTCATAATGCTGGCAATCATAATGGATCAGCTGGCTATTCGGTGTAGAGTGCAATTGTTTCATTTCTGCTGACTTCTAAGCAAAACACTCTAACCAAGAAGATAAATAACAGGCTGACCTGGCTACTTGGTCCTAACATATTATTAAGCTGCAATATATTTCCTCTGAGGAAAAAAATATCCCACTATTGCAATATATATATATATATCACTTTGGCCATGGGAGAGAGCTGAAGAAATAAAACTTGACAAAGCTGGGTTCAGCTAATGAGAGGTGAGGGAGCTGAGAGCTTTTTCAGGAATGAGGGTTTTCATTACAGCTTTTGGGAGGCAGGAAGCATTGAGGAGAGGGATTAAATAGCAGGGGAAAGAGAGGGCATGATTAGATTTCGCCTTTGAAGAGATATATTAGAAAATACGCTGTCAGAATCTGACAGTTACCTTCAGCTTTCTCAGTTACAGCAATATTGTTCTCCCAAATAAGACTGTTTGGGGAAGCATTTTTCACTCTGTGCCTTTCAATTTGAGCAAAATAATGGAGTGAGTTGTTGGCATTATTTGTTAATAAAAATGAGACAGGAATGTGGTATTTTTATTAGAATGCTCATTCTCATATTTTGCTACCGTGATGTCACTTTCTACCTGTCTAAATTCAATGCTTTATATTACTGCAGGCAGTAAAGAAATGCACACACATCAAACTGCTTTAGCTAGCAAACACATATCTGAACAACCTTGTGTTTCGAACAGGAAACACGGGCACACATCTACAAGAGTAACTGTCAACACTTGATGAAGTATTTATATGTTAGCAGTCGACAAGGACTTGAAAAGGAGGCTCTTAGTAGCTGAAATCTTCTGCATGTATTAAAACTACTCCTTGTTAATATAAAAATTTACCATATAAAGCAAGCTTAACAAATGGGAATGGAAAGAAAGCATTTTCAAAATTTCTCTATTTAAATTTTGGTCTCCATTTTGTATCAATAATGTTTTAGTAAATATGTAGCTTATATGTATTTCTCATAATCACAGTTATTCTTGCTACATTTCCAAAATGATGGCTATAGCTCTGAGGATATCTACAAGGGTCATCAGCCATGGAAGGAGGATCTACTGTTGATAGTCTACTAAAGGGACAGAATATTAAACCCAGTCCTAGGGAATTATCATTATATTCATAGATCAGTGACTGTGTGTCCCCTTCAGAGAAACTTCATCTTGCCACAGCTGGCAATTAACACAGAGACACACAAGTGGTCCAGATGCAGAGAATAGGAGATTCCTGTCTTCAATGGGAGAGATACCCAATATCTCTTCAACTCAGTGTTCATGGAACTTGTGGAAAGATTGAAAGAGCCACAGACAGTGAGACAACAAGGAAATGATGTGCTTTGGACACAACTAGGTGACTACACAGCACTTGAGACACCATGCCCAAGGTCTGCAAGCTTAAGGCAGACAAATTCCCACCATGGAGATGGGAGGTGAAAATACCTCCCTCAGCTGAGGAGCTATTGGGAATTGACAGCTTCTGAAAGGGGAGAGTCTATTCTTTCTTCCTTTCTCTCTTCCTCTTCATCCCCCCTCCTCCTCCTCCTCCATCTTCTATGACTTAACCCCTTTGGTTAAACCAAGCTCCACACCCATAAGTATATGGGCAGCACAAATTAGACTTGAATTTTTTTTAAAAGAGGACACAAAATGTGGTGTTAGGTGTAGAGAGCCGCGAAGTGTCACGCCTTAAAGTGGAGCTGGCTTCTGCCTCACACCTTCCCGTTGAGGGCTCTCTGGCGTAAACAAGCCCTTAATTGGTTAAGTCTGTTCAGCATGTCTGCTTCTGCGTTAGAGTAGCCTATCTGCAGGGTCCACTTAGCTCACTGGGGTTGGTTAGCTCAAGGGTATTTAATCCTGTGCAGGGGTCCCCCGGCTCTCTCACGGATCAGAAGAGCAACATGTTTGAAGGACCCTGATTAAAACTGCATGAAGAAGATCTACCCGGAGTCACGTCTTCCTTGCTGGTCAGGGTAGGTGTGTACAGTTAGGGAATAGGAATAGGACCAGGAAGTACTGGGATGGGGTGAATACAATAAAACACATTGTGTAAAATTAACAAAGAACTAATTTTTTAAAGTGAGAATAAAGAAAAAAGTATCAAGGCGAATTTTCACAGTAACATGTAATTTAATAGTAAGGATAGTAACATTTAATTTAATATAACATAACTTCATTTAAACCCCTTATTAAACTGTTTGATTTAAATACTCAAAACATGATTTCATAGGATGGTTCTGTTAAAGTGTAAGTAAAATTTCCATGTTTTTTTTTCTATTGTTCTAGGTACACTTCATAAAATAACCAACAAGTTATAAGTCTTGGTTTAAAACTTTGAATTTAAATTTTATGAATAAATGAATATTTTAAGTGTGATACACATTTTTGTTTCTAACCAAGATGGATTAGCAATGTTTATGTACCTATTGAAAGAATGCCAGGCAAAATATATCAAATCTTTATTTTTAAAAATCTGGAAATAAAAGAGGAGGAAAGCCAATTACCATTATCTAAATCAAATCCAAACTTTAGATATGTGTGTGTGTGTGTGTGTGTGTGTGTGTGTGTGTGTGTATTCAAATATATAAATACATCTTCATGGCACTATTGTACTAATGGAGTAAAACCCAGAGGCAGCATGGGATAATAAGGCAGGGTCAAAGAGGGCTACCCAACTGCAGACTAGCTTAGACTGAACACTGTTCCCTATCTTCTGAACAAATCATAAAAACAAAGCTGGAAAAGACATAAAGAAGGGCTCAAAACCAATTATATGAATATGTAATCAGCCCACACCCCAAGGGGATGGTGAACACATATAAAGCCTGTTGAAAGTGAGAGAAAATCCACCCAGGACAAACACGGGTGACAGAGAAAGTAAACACAGAATTATCGTTGTTATCCACATGCTTAAAATGCTAAGAAACAAAACATAGAAAACACTTTAAATTTCAAAGTAACTTTTGGAGGAAAAAAGAGCTTAAGATAAACGATGTGGATGAATTTAAAGAACATAGATGATGAATGAAAATTCTAAAGTCTGTCTTTGAGATGATTTCATTAATAAACGTTGAGCCTAAAATATCATGAATAGAAAGAAATAAGTACAGATACAACATGCAACCAAATCAAAATAGCATAGCTCAGAATAATCACGATAATATGAACTTGAAATTGTATGTGAGATAACAATGTCATACTTCACCAGTGAATTATACCAAGTGAGTAGAGAACATAGGAGCTCAAATCTACATGAACTTTACAAATTAATGAAAAAAATCATTTGTTTTATGACTGCAAGTTTATACTCACATCAAAAGACAAAATTATATCAAAATAACACAGAATGTTTAAAACCTGATGTGCTGTGAAAAACCTCTATAGTGGGAGATGTTATTCTGTAAATATGTTTTTCATACTGGTTAATGAATAAAGCACTGTGGACAACCGGAAAGCAAGATAGGCAGAGCTAGGAGACTAGGAGGAAAGAGGAAGTAGTAAGGAGGAGTCAACATGGAGAGCCCGGAGAGGTAGAACTCCAGCCAGCCACTCTGGCCAGTAAGATGAGCTACATGGAAATACTTAGATTAGTAGAAATGGGTTAGTAATTAAGACAGAGCTAGCCGATAAACAATAATAGTAAAGGGCCAACAGCATTGTATCAAATACAGAGTCTCTGTGTGTTATTGGGGGCTGGCGGGAAATGGTGGGACCAGGTGGGCTGGAGGAAAACATACACACTACACCTCTAATGCTATATTGCTTTTTTATTTAATAAATATTGCCAAAGGGGATATTTTTATAACAATCTATTCATCTCTTACCTGCAACAGTCTTTACAACAGACTACAGAGATGAAATTCTGTCCCCCACCTGAGTAACTCCCATCACTGCCACTCCAACCCCGCCTGTGACACACTGAGCCTGACTGTTTCAGCAAAAATAGTGAACAGAGGTTATTGTCTGGTGTTACTTCCTGTGCTACAGTCTTGCCCAATAAGGAACCTCTTGAGAGCTCTGTGTACTTCCTCTGTTACAATGTTCATCTTCTTACTGGAGGACTGAAGAAGTCATTGCCTCTACAGGACAACTCTTCACTCCTCCATGGTTTCACAGTGGTACTTCTGGATGGGTGGTGTCACAGACAGAATGACAAGTGGACTACCAGTAATGTCTACTTGCAAAGAGTAAAACCTCACCTATATATTTGAGTTTACTACAGATAAAGTGTACCATTTGCTGCGAATATTTATTTTTCTTGATTTGTGCATTTGGGTTGATAATATTTAGGTAAACACAAGAAGTAAAACCCTCAGCCCCAAAGTACAAAGATTTCAGGACTACGAATTTAAGATTGCCCCTGTGGCCTATGAGATGAGTTGGGGAGACCACAGTCATCCAGCAAGGCTCTCCTGAGGTCTGCAGTGAGCTCACATGCATTGGCACAGATAGTGCTTTAAGACCTTGTTTTTGTGAATGGAGCACATAGTGGCATTTTCTTTGCTTAGCTTTCAGAGTCCATGATAGGATAGACTTGAAGACGTTTATCTACGGAGGAGACCTTATACAGCTACATGGAAAAAGCTAAGCTGGAGGAGAAAGCACTGTGGCAGGACTCTCTAACCAGTTCACTATCTTTCAAGAAGCAGAAAAATTCTGTCGCACCCAGTCAGCCTCAGTATCTGCCATCACAACTTTCCCTTCTCTAATGCAGGACTCTCTAGATTCTCTCAAACCTGAGTTATTCCTCCTTTCCTGCTGTTCTTAAAATGTACTCCCTAAAAATTATGTATTTAGAAACTTACCTCTCTGAATTCATATGTTGCTGATGTTTGGAGATGGGGTTTTAAGGAAAGGATTAGAATTGACTGAGAGTAAAACTATAATGATAAAATTAGGTAATATAGGAAAACAGAAGAGGCTAAACATAACCCATGGGATTCTTCTATCCACACTTTCTCGTCCTCGTGCAAATAGACATTTCCCACCCACTTGGCCTCTTGATTTTGGACCTCTGGTCCTAAAATAGTAAGAAATAACTCAATTTCCATGTAAAATCACTCAGTGTAAGGACTGTGGCATAGAAACCAGCTACTTGCCTACTATTGCCTTTTAACGATCCTTTCAGTCTTTGATTTTCCGAAATGTTTCAATCCCCAGGCAAATGAGTTAGTCACATCAGTAGGCCCATCTTCAGTTGAAACATTATTAGAAAATGGTCTTGTTTTAGGCTGAGAAATGGCTGTCATTGCAAGCACACAGCTTCATACCTCAAGTCCTGCCCTGGGGTCCCTTCTTGATAAAACATGTCACAGATTCTGGAGACTACCCTGTTTTGCTCATGTTGTTCAGGGCAGTTTACGTGTAAACTAATGTGCCTGGCATGTAACAGTACCTTGAAGGTGAAAGCATAAGTCATGTCCCCAGGGTGCTTTGCCTTGAGAAAATGTAAGTGTGGCCTCTAAAATAAGCTAATGCGTTGCATGAGGAACTCTTAGATGATGCTAATGCTTGTTTTTACTCAGCTAGAAGAAAACGCCTCTGAACAAGGGCGACTTCTACAGTGGAGTTGAAGTAAGTGAGGATCGGTCACAGGAACCAATGTCAGAGCAAGAGTGTTATTGGGTACAGAGGGCAACTTCTCAGGGCAACAACACCATATGAATTTTGGATGTGCTCACAAGTTTGATTTAGCGGGAACATAAACAGACAGAAGTAAAAATTCCTGTTAATTCATTCAATATCCAGAGCATGGCTGTCATTCTTTAAAAAATTAAAATAATAAAGCAGCATTGTGAGAATAAACATCCTCATACACATCAATGATACTGGTTTAAGGTATCTCCTAAAGTACTCACAGATTTGTCAGTTATACATGAAACAACCACACTAATAGAATCTGTTGACATTACTGTTAGGATTTAACTGCTTCACTGTAGTGGAAATGTAACAAAATGTAAACAAATCTGAACAAATACATTTTATAAGATGAATTGTCACAGAAGACATCATTAAGTATGACAAGCCTTCAAGCAGAGATTATGTCAAAACTTTTTTGAAGTAGTGGCTTCAACCATGGGTTGGTGTGTCTCCCAACTCTCATCAGAGAAACATCTCCTTGCACTAACTGACAACACAGAGATATTCAGCTGGTCAACTGCAGGGAATAAAATATGGAGTGCTCGGTTCTAAATAGGCCATCCAAATCCAATGCCTGTAATCCAGGCTCATGGATCTTCATGGAAGAGGAGGAAGGATTTTAAGAGTCAATTACCCATGTGAACTCACAGCAATCCTAGCTTTGTGTGCAAGTTCTGATCCCGCTCACACAGACAAAATCATGGCATGGAGGTTTTGGAGAGAGTGGGCATGAAATCCCACCATTAGCTGGGAAGCTGTAGTAGTATCTTGCCTGTGAACCTGTTAACAGTGCCCACACCACTTTGGGCATGGCTTACGGTGCGGGGCAGAAACAGAAAGAAGAAAGTATGAGGCATGGTCTCTCTCTCTCTCGGGTCGTGGATCAGATCGGAAGGGCGGAGAAATGTTGAGGCAGTTCTTTATTATTCTGTGTAAGTTGTTCCCCAATGAACACCCACTGATCATTTATCTTGGGTCTAGTGACATCATTGCATACACACTTTCAGAGACACTATGGACATATGATTGCTGCTGAGAAAGGGAGAGTCATAAACTTGACTGAATGGAAGGAAAAGGGAATCTCAAAAGTTGGATGAGTAGAAGGCAAAAGTGGAGAGCGTGATGAGGATCAAGGATGATCAAATACATTGTATGGCATTCAAAAATGGGAAATATATACATATATACATATGGGCATGTCGCCTTCATGAGTGTGTGTGTGTGTGTGTGTGTGTGTGTGTGTGTGTGTGTGTGTGTGTGTGTGTAACACGTGCATGCCTGGTAGAGGGTTTCATATCTCGTGGAGCTGGAATTGTAGATGGCTATTAGCTGCCATGTGAGTGTTAGGAACCAAACCCAGTGTTCCCAATTGTTAAGCCATAACTCTATCTCTATAATAAAGCTAAATTTTAAAATAAGTGGCTTTGGATGTGAGGTGACTCTAATTTTAAAAGCAAAACTGATTAATCATTAATGCTTCTGGGAAATGTACAGACTTTATTAAATTATACCCTCAATAACAGCAGCTTCTGTCAGCAATTTGTTTTCTATCAGCATTATTACTTTATCTTTCAACAATTTGCTTATAAAAAAAAATGATGGACAGTTCCAAAGCAAGTAATGAAGTCGGATGGATGTAATGCAGGCCTGTAAGCATCCTTTCTACACAGGGCTTGAACACCATAGTCCCTGGCATTAGATGAATGCAAGGCAAGGGGGACTGGTTCCACAGAAGGCAACATTTGTACTTCAAGCCTGAGGGCTAAGACAAGTACAAACATTTCAAATGTTAAATATTTCTGATTATATGCTGTTTTTCCCTGGCTCTGTGGCAGGACTGGTAACAACTGAAGGAAACATACTTGATGCCTGAAAAAGTTAAGAAGCATTGTGCAGTGTTTCAGATGATGAAATACTGGTGCAGTGTCTCCTGATATCAATGTATCAACAACAGCCGCCTGAAGTGTTACATACAAGACAATTTCACAATGAGGAAGGCTGCATCTGGAATCATATGTAATTTCAGATTACATTAAAATTATATCGTGCAATAGTGGAGAGGCTACCTTAAATGCCATCCTAGAGCGCCTTTATTCAGTACCTGATGGAAACACCCACAGCTTAATACTGAGCCGAACTCCTGGAATCCAGTTGGGAGAGGGAGAAGCAATGAGCAAAGGGATCAAGATCAGGCTGGAGAAACCCACAGAGACATCTGACCTGAACAAGGGGAGTTCATGGAGCCCCAGACTGACAACTGGGAAACCAGCATAGGACTTATCCAGGCCCCCTGAGTGTGGGCTTCAGTTAGAAGGCCTGGACGGTATATCAGGATCTCTGACATTAGAACCAGGATGTATTCCTGGTGCACAAAAGGACTTAGGGAGCACATTTCCCATGGATAGATACACCCTTAGCCCGGAGACACGAAGAAGGGCCTAGGCTCTGCTCCAAATGATGTTACAGACTTTGTATATCCCCATAAAAGGCTTCACCCTCCCTGGGAAGCAGAAAGGGAATGAAATATGGGGTTAATGGGGGGCAGGGGATGAGGGAAGGGGGAAAGAACTGGGATTGACATGTAAAACACCAGTGTTTGTAATATAAATAAAACAATTGTAAAAAGGGAAGGAAGAGGTAGAGAAGAAAAAGAAAAAAAAGAAGAAGGAAAAGAAGAAGGAAAAGACAAAATATATTAAATATATTGTTTTTTAAGGATCTGGCTTTAAATAGACTTACCATTAGAGACTTCTGTACTTTTCTGAACACCAATTAAAGTATATACAGTTCAAATCATCACTGTGCTCTAATCATTAAGAAGTAGAATTAAGAAGATTAATGAGAATCATACTTCCTGTCTTCCTACTTGGAAATGACCCATACATATCAGCTGTAGTTGTAACATTTCCAGAAGAGGGGCCCAGGAAGGAGAGGAGGGTCACCAGATGCCTGGACAAGGAGTAAGAGCAGTGCATGTTGTTTTGGCTCTAAGACAATGCACGGTTTCACTGGCTTCTCTCATCACAACAAACTAATGCAGAAGACCCTAGCCCTGTACGCAGCACCTCAAAGGTGCTAACAGTACAAGCCCAGTAGACCAGCGTTGCTCAGTGCCGCCGCCTTCTTTGCATTCCTCATCAATTCTCCTAAGTCTGCTCTCCTTTGGAAGAGTTTTCTGTGAAATATACACAGACTTTGTATATCCCCCACAAAAAAAAAAGGAAAAAAGGGAAAGGGGAAAGGGTATTAGTGATCAGAGACCTTTGGTTTTAACGCCATAGCCTTCTCGTCTACCCCGTGGGATGCCACTCCATTGGGTTTTACGGCCACTGTTGATATAGATCAGAATCCGACTTCTCCATGATCCCACTGTAGCCTGAACACAAAGAATAGTGGCTTTCCAGGCATCAGCCAGACCTCCAACCCCCGGTCAGGAAGTCCAAGGCACCCAGTATCTTGGGTTAAGTAGCTACCAGGTTCTTGGCCTCTCCAGTGTGAAATCAGTCACCGTTGGACCACGCAGACCCCACAGTGTGAAATCAGTCAGTGTTGGACCACTGTTGGACACCACAGTTTGTGTAACTCAGCACAGTGACTCCTCTATTAATGTCTAAATTAATTATATCTGTTGTGTTTTTCTGCAGAGGCCAGACTAATACAAATGTTACCTGCCCTGTGCACATACTAGGAAACTCTTCCACTGAAGCACGGTTGGGGAAGGACTGAGCGCAGAGCAGGGTTGGAGAGAGAAAATAGTCCTTTGGTTCAGGAACTGTTCCAAGGATATTCTCTTAATACGAATAAACCAGCCTATGTTTTGTGCTGTTAAGAGTTCTAGAAAATAAGACTTAAATTAGCAAAACTGCACCAAACTATCGGAAATCACTATATTTTATCCTTGTTACCACAGATCCAGTAATCATCACAGGAGAGATTAGTCAGCCAAAATATTTGCAGAGATTTTTATTGCACGTAATCAAAAGATAAAGTTCTAGGGGAATGGCCATAAATATTATTTACAATCATTAAATCATGAGCACAGCCATAAGACCTCATTATATAATTTCAAAGCATGCTAACTGTATGTATTTGCATGTCACTTGCTAGGGAGAGAGATTGACAGGAAGACATGTAATCATGAAAACTGATTTAATGTGACATGCAAATCAGGGAATATTTCAAAAGGAACAAGATTTTTGTAGCATCAGTAAGACTATTTTGTACCTGCTTTGTCAAGTCAGAACAAAAAAGGTGTTAGGAGAAAGGATGGGAGAGGAGAAAGGGGAAGGGGGAGGAGAATGGGAGTAAGGGAAGAAGTAAGCAAGAGGATAGGAAGGGAAGGAGAGACAAAGGAAGAAACAAATACAGGATGGAAAAAACAAGGGAGAGGGGGGAATGGATGGTTGGAGCGGGGAAGAGATTTTCAATTCAAACTTGGCTTCTTATCTGTGGGATGATTTTGGGCAAAGGTGTTTAGGCCATGGAAACTGTTGACACGTCTGATGATTAGGATGCAAATAACACTTTTATAAATATAAGATCTTACACTGTTTATGCTTAAAAATTCGTCTTTGAATGCAATCATTTAATGTATTAAATCATCACCGACTGTGGCCAATTTATTCAAGCCAAGTTTGCCATCTGTGTTGCTCTTCATGCAATTCTAAACAAGGGCTGCCGAGCCCATAGAGGAAAGCTCGTTAAAGGCACGGCACTAATAAAATGCTGCACACAGAATTCAGTCTTTAATAACATTCGTAGCCTTCCCATCACACCTTAGAGAATCTCTTTTTAATTTTCCCGCAGTCACCACGGAAATCACAAATCTTTAAGATGCCCTACCTGGGGGCCTCATCCCAGTGACATCTCCCTGGCAATGGTGATGGATTCTGTTCATTGGGTGTTAGATCAGTGTCTCTGATTTGTTGACCAGGAAGCCAGAAAACACATAGCAATTAAAAAGATGTACAGTCTAATATATTCCAATTAGAGAGGGTCGCCCACATCCACCAGTGGGCATTCACAAATTACCAGTTAACACTTTCAAATCTAGGACTGTCTTGTGTTGTTATGTTTGATTCTGAAGACTGCAGTGAAAACAGAGATTATGGGGGACACAGTGGGCTTGGTTTCCATTTTGCTTTCTTGCCTTTTTTCTTATTAACTTGGTTATTTTCTTATTAAAATTATAATGCTCATTAAAACATAATTTTGAAACAGTCCTTTTGAGATTGGGGAGTATTTTTATTTTATAGATGGTAAAGCAATGGATGAAATTATAACTATCAACTAAATGCTATTATAACAAAATTGGCAATAAGGAAAAATAAATAAAAAGATATTTGCAAGCATATGTTTTTATCTAGAGGAGGGAAGGGAGTAGAGCATGGATATGACAAAGACATGATGCTGTATACATGTATAACATTTCAAAAAATGAATTAAAAAATGTTGAGAAGTCAGCAGTAGAAGATCCATTGAAGTGACATGATAACTTGAAATCACATTTCCTTTGGTGAAGGCAGAGTGAGGAACAGAAAAAGCAAAGAGTGAATGGCTACATGAAGCTGACGGAATACAAACATGAAGGAATTTTCCCAGCAGATTTCAGTTGCTGTAGCCAAATCAGAACCTTTGTTCTTTTGCTTTAACCAAATATTTTTATCTTAGAATCTTCATGAACATTACCACTATCCTACTCAACAAGAAACATAAGTCACCAATTCCTAGTCTTACATGGAGCCCTGTAGCAGACTGCCAGCTGCAGGCTCCCCTTCCCCTATTCCCTTATCTCCAGCAGATCACACAGATTACCTCCAAACTTCCTCCCTACATGTTCCTTTGTCTCAGGTCCCAACTCCCCCAGACATTCCCTAGGAACCTGCTTGCCAAGGCTTCCTGAGAAACAAGCAGGCCTGGGAAGTAGGTAGGCAAGTTTCAGGTCTTCACTCTCTTCCTCTCCTCCAAACCCAACCCCTGGTCTCATCCCCAGCTCCGTACCAGCCTGCAGGTGCTCGCATCTCCTCACTCTCTGCTTGTATTCCCCAAGACTAAGCAGGTTCTTGCGGCATGCCATGGTATCCTGCTGCTTTCCTCCTTCCTCCTGTCTACATCCTTAGCCCCCTTCTAGGACCTCCCAGCCCATTCCAATTCCTAAGTATCAGCTCCCAACAGTGTATCCAGAGCTCCATCTGGTGCACCTAGTAAGATTCCAGAAGCATTTCCTACCAGGCAACACAGAGTCTCCACACTCTCCTAGGAACCAGAGAGAACAACAAAAACCAAGGAATAAACAGCCACCTAACAAAGACAAGTTATCATCACCTAGAATTACAGTGATCCAGATGTATAGACACCATAGTGAAAACAGAATCAGTAACAGTCAGCAAAATATGTTCCCACTGGAGCTCAGCAATCCAACTACAGTAGGCTACAGGAAATGTAACATAGCTGAAGCACAAGAAAGAAAGCCCTTAACATGACTGTATGAATATGACAGGGGTGTTTAAAGAGGAAGTGAGTAAACCCATTAAAGAAAACTTGGAAAACACAGTGGAAGAAAATAAATAAAACCATTAAATATCTGAATGTAGAAATAGAATCAATAAAAAACAAAAATGAAGAAAATCTGGAAATGAAAAAATGTAGGAACTTGAGCAAGAATCTCAGAGGCAAACTTTATCAACAGAATACAAAAGATGAAAGACAGAATTTCAGGCACTAAAAGTAAGACAAAAATAAAGGACACCCCAGTCAAAGAAAATGTCTTTTCGAAAAGAATACAGGCACAGAACTTCCAGGAAATGTGGGATACTATGAAAATACCAAGCCTATAAATAATAGGAATAAATTATGGAGAAGAAGTACAGCTCAAAGGCAGAGAAAATGTTTTCAACAAAATTTCCATAACCTAAGGAGGGAGGTGCCTATCAAGATACAAGAGGTAAACAGAAGACCAAAGACCGGGCTGGAAACAGTGAACGAAGAAAGAACAGTAAATCTGCAAGGGAAAAACACCCAATACCAGATAAGAAAGGCTGATTAGAATGGCAATTGACTTCACAATAAAGACTTAAAAGCCAGAAGGGCCTCGACACATGTTTTGCTTATTCTGAGATCATGGATATTAGCCCTATACCCAACAAAACTTTCAAACACAGTAAATTGAGAAAGAAAGAATTCCCTAATTAAAATCAATGTCAAGTAGTGTCTGCCTACAAATTCAGCCATAAAGAAAGCACTAGAAAGGAAACCAACCTTGAAAAGTTAACCATGCTCAAGAAAACTAAAAAATTTTGGTAATCCCAGGCCAGCAAACCAAAAGGAGGGGGTAAAAATAAAGAACAAATAAAATAAATTGACAAAGCCTGCTCGTTGACAATTCTCAGTATCAATGTCTCAATTCCCCAATAAAAATACATCAAAGCTTAAAAGTGGATATCAACAACAGAAACTACAGAATGCTTAGAATCTCATGGAAACTGAAAAGCTCTCTACTGAATGAAAAATGGGACAAGACCAAAATAAATAAAGAAATCAAAGACTTTAAAGAATGAAATAGAAACGGAAGCAGAGCATAAGCAGATTTATAGGATAGAGTGAAGGCCGTTCTTCGAGGCAAGTCTGTAGCACTAGCTACCTACATTCAAACAAAAACAACAAAAATCCCACAGTACTAACTTAACAGCACATTTGAAATCTCTAGAACAAAAAAAAGAAGTCACATTTAAAAGGAGTTGATGGCAAGAAAGTAATCAAACTCAGGACTGAAATCAATCATATAGAAACAAACAAAAATGCAGAATCAATGAAAGCATGAGTTGGTTCTTTGACAAAATCAGTAACATTGACAAATCTTTATTTGAATTAGCTAAAAGGCAAAAAACCAGAAAATACAAATTAACAAAATTATAAGTGAAAAGTAAAATCATAAGGAGATACTTTAAAATCCTATATACCACCATATTGGAAAATGTAAAAGAAAAAAATTTCTTGATACACACACCACCTATTAAATTTAAAACAAAAATAAATAATCAATTTAAGCAGACCTATAACCCCTAGTGCAATATAAGCTGTGATTAAATATCTCCCAACCACAAAAAGCCCAGGGCCAAATGATTTTTGCACAGAATTCCACCAGACATTGAAAGAACAGCTAATGCCAATATTCCTTGAGTAAATTAAAGATTTGACTTTGTGTTACAAAATAAAATTTTGCCCAATTCATTTTATGAGGCCATAGTTGCCTTGAGATAATGATTCAACAAGAAAAATGAATTACAAACAAATTTCCCACATGAACATGAATGCAAAAATATTCAATAAAATACTTGCAAGCAAAATCCAAGAATGCTTCAAAAATTTAATCTGCCCTGATCAAGCAGGCTTTATCACAAAGATGCAGGGATGGTTCAGAATATGAAAGTCTGTCTCTGTAAGCCACCTTACAAACAAACTAAAAGACAAAAACTAGACGATCACCTCACTGAATGCAGAAAAGATTTTGATAAGGCCCAATACCCCTTTAGGATTAAAGTCCAGGAAAGAATAGTGATACAAGGAACATACCTAAGCATAATAAAGGCAGTGTACATCAAGCCCATAGCCAACATCAGATTAAAAGGAGAGAGACTCAAAGCAATGTATCTACAATCAGAAGCAAGAAAAGACTGTTCATTCTCCATATCTATGCCACGTAGTACTTACAGTTCTAGCTAGAGGAATAAGATAACTGCAGACAATCAAGGGAATGCCATTTGAAAGGGAAGAGGTAAAATCATCTTTATTTGCAGAGGATATCAATATGTCTACAAAAGTTCCATTGGGAAACTCCCATAGCTGACAAACACTTTTAGCAAAGTATCAGGATAAATATTAATGAATAAAAATTTCTACATACAAATTATAAATGGACTGAGAAAGAAATCATGTTAAAATTTTTTCACAACAGCCCCAATAAATATAACATATTTAGAGGTAACTCTAATCAAGCAAGTGCAATACTGTTATCATAAAATACCTTAAATGGGGCTGGGGAGATGGCTCAGTGATGAAGAGTACTGACTGCTGCTTGAAAGGATGAGGGTTTAATTATACCAGCAGCAACATGGGCAGCTCTCAACTTTCTGTAACTCCAGTTCCAGGGGATCTGACATAAAAGAAGAAAGGAAGGAAAGAGAAAAAGAAAGAGAAGGAAGAAGGAAGGAAGGAGAAAGAAAGGAAGGAGGAAAGGAAGAAGAAAGGAAAAAACAAAAGGAAGGAAGGAAAAAGGATTTAAAAACTTTAAGACATTGAAGATGATATTAGAAGATAAAAATATCCTCTACACTCATGGATTTATGGATTTACCAATATTATAAAAAAATAGCCATCTTACCAAAAGCCATCTGCAGATTCAAAGCAACCCCCAATCAAAAATTCAACACAATTGTTCATAGATCTTGAAAGGACAGTTTTCAGTTTCACATGGAAACACAAAGCAACCTAGGATTTTAAAAGTAATCGTGAACAACAGAACAGCTGGGGTATCACCATCTGTGCTGGATAGTGTTTTTTCATCAGTTTGACACATTATGTCAGTGTGACAGGAGGGGTTGTCAATTAAGAAGATGCCTCCATAAGGTCTGGCTGTAGGGCATTTCTTTAGTAATTGATGGGAGACGGTCTAACCAGTTGTTATTGGTGCCATCTTTGGGCTGGTGTTCCATAAAAATGGTTTCCATAAAAATTCATGGCGAGCATTCCAGTATGCCGCATTCCTCTTTGGCTTCTCGATGAGCGTTGGCCTCCCGGTTCCCTGCTCTGAGTTCTTCCTTGACTCCCTTTGATGATATGGACTGTGATGTGGGAGTGTAAGCAGAATGAATCATTTCCTCCCTACGTTTCTTTGGTTATGGTGTTTTATCACAGCAATTGCCATCATAACTAGCACACCAACCTGAGTCGAATGGTTCTGTGGAACTACGTTAACAAAACAGCATGGTGCTGGCACAAAAACAGACACATTGATCAATGAAATGAAACCAAGGACCTGGAAGGAAATCCACAAACCCACAGGCACCTGAAGTTTGATAAATAAGTCAGACATACGCACCAGAAAAATACAACATTTTCAACAAGTGGTGCTGATCAAATGGATGGCTGTTCTTAGAAAAATCCGAATAGAACATTTCTTATCACCTTGCACAAAACTCAACCCCAAATGAACCAAAGACCTCAACATAAAACCAGATGCACTGAGCCTGATGGAATAGAGAGTGGGAATATTCTTGGACTCATTGGACAAGGAATGACTTTCTGAACAGAACACCGTTTGAACAGACACAAAGATAAACAGTAAATGGGACATCATGAAACTGAAAAGTTTCTACAGAGTAAAGGACACTACAAATGGAAATTTTCCTGTCCAGTCTGGGTCCCATTAGACCTGTTTTCTCCCCGCCCACCAGATCTCACAGCTGCTTTATGAAATAACGACTCAGAGACTTAATTCATATTTATAATTGTTTAGCCTTAGGCTTCTTATTGGATAACTCTCTCTCTTAATTATTAACCCCTAACTATTAATCTGTATACTTCCACGTGTCCTTATCTTACCAGAGAATACAGGGGCCTCCTACCTTCCCAGGAGCTACATGGTGTCTGTACTGCCTTTCTTTCCCCTGCCTCTTTGTTCTGTATACCCTCCTTTCTAAATCCTGTCTTTCCATTGGCCAAAACGGGTTTATTCAACAACCAATAAAAGCAACACATATTTGCAGTATACAGGAGGACATCCCACCTCAGGACCCCATCATGAAAAGAAAGCACAGCCTTCAGAGAAATAAATTTTGATAATTATTTAAATTTGAAACAAGCAGCTTGTATTACATGTCAATCCCAGTTCCCTCACCCTACCATCCTCCCCTGTCGCCCTCCCAACCTAAATCCCTTATCCTTTCTGCTCCCCGGAAAGAGTGAGGCCTTCATGGGGAGTCTTTAAAGTCTATCATATAATTTGGAGCAGGTCACAGGAACCCCTCCCCAACGAGTATAGGCTGAGGGAGTATCCCTCTGTATGGAATGGGCTCCTCCATAACTGTATTAGCCACGGTCTATCAAAGATAGTGGAGGGGGGTAGGTTTACTGCCAGAAATGAGAGCTGTGTTCACTGCCTTGGTCTTTGCTGCTGGCTTAGAGATGTGGTCACGGGCATTGCCAGCTCTCGTACACACCAGTAAGATGCTAGCAGTGCTCTTTAAAAGCCTTGCAGGTTTTTGCCCCTATTCTGAGTCAGGAAAACTTCCTTAAAGGAGATGAGCAAATCTCTGCTTGTCTCTAGTAAAACAGAATCCAATCAAGAAGCCTTGCTTGCCTCTGTTCTGTTGTTTCTAAAACCCTTTCTTAAGCTTTTGTTAAGTTTTAAGTGGAAGTTCTTAGTAGACACATTGAAGGCACCAGTTTGTTAGGAGCATGATTTTCCACTGGCCTTGCCCCAATGCCTCGCCAGCCCCAAATGACACACAGAGACGCTGTATTACATATAATGCTGTTGGCTGGTCAATAACATTTCTTATCAGCCAGCTCTGTCTTAAATATTAACCCATTTCTGTTAATCTATGTATTTCCATGTGGTGTTATCTTACTGGAGAGAGGGCCTGGAGTTCTACCTTGCTGGTCCTACATCTTGAATCTCCTCTCTAATACTTCCCGAATCCTCTTTATCTCCTAGCCCCGCCTATCTTGCTTTCCTATTGTCCAACAGTGCTTTATTCATTAACCAGTATGAGAAACATATATATAGAATGACATCTCCCATTTTATGTAGGCTAGTTTAATCCACTATCTTTCTGTATCATTGAATCAACAGCATTCAAAAAATTCAAAGTCAACAAAACACCATACACGATCCAGAGGACCTGAGTATTTCCTATCCTTAAGTGGCCAGTCTTTTTATAGTATTTTACTCTTTCTTTAAAAAATATTTCGTTACTTTAAAACTATTCTTTGTTTTCTATGACTGTCTATACCCATTTGTAGGATTTAAGCACATTTTTAAGCCTTCTGTACATGTTAAGATTTTTTCTTGTGGCCTGCATCTGTCCTTTCTAAGTGCCTACAGCATTTTCTGACCACGGGAGCCAAGCCTTAAACATCTGGGTTCAGCTTAGCACATGACACCGTAGGCTGGCTTCACCCTCCTTCATTCCTTGAGAACCTAGGCTCATTCCCAAGGGTTCGGCCAGGGTCAGTGTTTGACTGCCCCAGCTCTGGGAGGTTGATTGGCCTATCTGCAGCTGGTGTTTTTACCTGCTCTTCTGCTGTGGTGTGGCAGTCTGCACAGCAGCATATCTTACACTAAGAGCACCACAGAGCCGAACCCAAAAGTCCAAGGATGCCAGGGAGCCTCATCTGAATCTCTGTTAGAAACTTTTTCTCAGCTTTCTCATGCCATAGGTGGATATGCAAACCAGATGTTGGGCACCAATTTTATTTAGACTTTCTTTTTTTAGGTACCAGCAACCACCAAATAATGACATGAACACTTAAATTATGAGAGCTTGGCCTTTAGCTTAGGCTTACTCCAAGCTAGCTCTTATAACTTATAACCTGTTTCTATCAATCTAAACTCTGCCATGAGGCTTTTTACCTCTGCTCAGTACCTTGCATCCCACTTTCTACGTGTTTGGCTGCCAAATCTCTTGCATGCCTGGATTCATCCCCTCTCTTCTCTTCTAGGAAGTCCTGCTTAACCTCTGCAGCCTAGATATTGAACATTCAGTTCTTTATTGAACCAATCAGGTACCTTAGGCAGGCAAGGTAAAGCAGAAACACAGTTTCCTCAAAAGTACTGCAGCATGCCATGCCGTATGGTCCTGTGTCGGATAAGGATAGCAGCAGGTATGGGGAGGAGACAGTATAAACCTAAGAGACAACCTGTATGTGCCACAGGGCACAGAGCCAGAGAAGTGACCCAAACCCTTCAGAGGAGGCTAGAGGATTGTGAGTGGACCCCAAACATTGGATATTGAAGATACTTGCACAACTATGTTGCGGCAGGTTCCTCCCCGCCAGCCTTCCGGTCCTGCCGCCAGTCCCGCTGTCGAGATGTAGCCCAGGGAAGGAGCAGGACGCCTGCCGCGGCTCCCCAATAAGACGACCACGTGGAAATACTTAGATTAGTAGAAATGGGTTAATAATTAAGACAGAGCTAGCCCATAAACAGTAATGGTAACTGGCCAACAGGATTGTATCAAATACAGAGTCTCTGAGTGTTATCTGGGGCACACAACCTTTTGTGTTTCAAAACTCTTTCTTTCCACGACCAGCCAAAGGAATCTCCCTCGATAAAGACCCCCTACAGTCAGCACAGCCCACTGAGATAATCTGAAATTATGCTGAATGGAGGCTGTAATCACACCTGCTAGGTCGACTCAGTAGACCGTCTTGATTGATGTTTTAATGAACCAGCCAGAGCCCTGGAGTCTTTGATGGACTATATTAGAATTCTGTCTCCCACACTCCGATTCCTACTGTAAGACCTCAAACAGCCCAAACTATGTTGAGAATAAGTAGGAAAAGAAGGAGCCGCGGGTATGACTACCGAGTTTTAATGAATTTGGGCTTTACATGAGCGAAAACGATTTCCAGTGTACGTTACAGGAATTAGTTATTGTCAACAGTTGAGAACTGAGGAGCATGTGACTCGGCGGTGACTGATTCAAAGGCTGCGTCACTGCGGCTTTGGCAGAGCCTGCCTCTCAGGCCTCAGTACAGCCATCGTTTACCTCCCCAAGCTCTTCTTCTGAGTCTCTGTTAGGAATGGGACATCTGCTTCCTGATGACTAGGCAGCCAGTACACAGGTTTCCACACAGTTCCCTCTCAGGCTAGGCGTTTTCCTGACCACACTCCCTTAGCTGATTAGCTCTGCTTTCCATCCATGTCTTGCATTCCTACTGATAGCCATGTATTTACTTGCCGGTATATTTACGTGTTGCCTGTCACAGCTAGGCCTGAAGTCTGTTATTATATTGGTCACAGCAGCCTTTGACTCTTGAATGTTCAGTATCTCACACAAACGCAAATACATAGTCGGTACAGGAAGTTACATATCGAAACTCAGCCATATTTCCCTGTTAAAATTTAAATATCTGTCAATGCATTGAGCAAAAAAATCATGACCTTTCTAAAAAAAAAGATAAAGTCACAAATAGTTAAACATAGAGAACCCCCACACACACAACCCAACATATGAACCTATATACTTAAAGATTATCCTTGTGAACCTAAATATTACACATTTGAAGCTGTGTCTTAGCAACTAATCTAGTGCCCCATAATTCTGTCACGTTGTAGTCAATGTATCATCCTTCTCTACTCACTACTTAACTTTAGACTTCCAATTGTATAGCAGGAAGCAAAAAACTTAAAATTTAAGAAGAATGAAATAAAAAAACCTCAAGGGTTTCTGTTTGTTTTGTTTACATACCCACACTACAGCTTTACCTCTCACCTCCTAAAGCCAATACATGTTATTCTTAATTAACAAATACCATCAGAACTATTAAAATTGCTTGAGCCGACACAGTAAGAAATTAATATATATATATATTCTTATTTTACATATTGGTCCCAGTTCCCTCTCACTCCCTCCCATGCCCCCCCGAATCCCCACTCCACAGGGAGTGTGATGCCTTCTAAGAGGGATCATCACAATCTGTGATTTGGAGTAAGGACTAGGCCCTCCCTCCTGACTCTAGGTTAGGGGAGTTTCCCTCCATGGGGAATGTACTCCCAAAGTCCTTTCCTGCACCAGGGATACATCCTGGTTCCAGTGTCAGAGGTCCCTTAGACTGCCCAGGTCTTCTGACTGAGACCCGTCCTCAGAGAGTCTGGGTTAATCCAATGCTGGTTTCCCAATTATCAGTCTGGGGGTCCATGAGCTCCTCCTTGTTCAGGTCAGCTGTCTCTGTGTGTTTCTGTAGCCTGGTCTTGACCCCTTTCCTTATCATTTCTCCCTGTCTGCAACTGGATTCTAGGAATGCAGCTCAGTGTTTAGCTGTAGGTGTTTGCTTCTGTTTCCATCAGCTACTAGATGAGGGCTCTATGATGGTGGATAAGTTAGTCATCAATCTTACTATCAGGAAAGGACATTTAAGGTAGCCTCTCCACTGCTGCTCAGATTTGTAGGTGGGATCATCCTTGTAGATCTCTGGACATTTATCTAGAGTCACACTGCCAGTGAAACTAGGGTACAAGGAGGAACATAAGAGATTTGTACAAGTTCCCTCACAGAAGGGGAAAAGAACAAGATCTCCTGAGCATATTGGGAGTGGGTAGGGGGGCACTGAGTGGAAATGAAGTTAAGAGAAAGAGAAGGAGAGGAGACGAGAAAGTGAGGGACTAGGAAGATTGAGTTTGGGAGAAATAGACGAGAAAAAAATAAAAGAGATACCATAATAGAGGGAGCCATTACGGGTTTGAAGAGAAAACTGACTCTAGAGAATTGTCCACAGTAAGAGTTCTAATGCTGTTGAGACAGCTCAGTTGGTTCACTCTCATCCCACAAATACAAAGAGCCCCAGACTCCTTGTAGAGGGGTGCACTGTGAAGGGAGAGACGTGAGGATTGCCAGCCAGAATAGCCTGAGCCACAAACCCCAAGTCCCAGTGAGAGATTCTGTCTTACCCCATGCACATGAGCATAGACACCTGAACACATGAGCACACGAACACACACACACACACACACACACAATTTTTAAGTCTTCCTTAGATATTTATATATGTTTATGCTTAAGAAGCATGTCCTGGATAAAATGCAAAAGTGAATGTTGATGGTTATAAAGGCACAGTTATTGAAGCCTTCCAAGGATCAGACAGACTTCTCCTAAGGATTATCTAACTCAGATTTAGAGCTACGACAGGAAGGCCATATTTCTGGGTTCATTTGGAGCTTCTGTTGCTTCCTTGATTACAGTTCAACTAAGCTTAAGCTTCATACAGATTTATGAAGCAGCTGACGTCTTTATGTCAGGCACGGATTTCACCCATCATTATTTTTATATGTCTACCAGATGAATTTTTGTCATAAAAATGTTGTCTTAGAGAGTGTCACACGGTAACTGTGGGATATTGGCTTCCCTGCACACCTGTAAATTAGCGCTGCATGCTTTGATGAGGGTGTTTCAGGCTGCTAGTTCTCTGCTACCTTTTCCAGGTAAATCAGCTGGAATGACATTTGTAAAAACCTGAAGAGTCTTTGTCTTGATGGTTAAATCTCACCAATTTTGAGGAAAAAGTGAATTTCCTGAGGTGACAACAACTCCAAGCAACTTCTTCATTCTTCCCCGTGTGTGCTACACCGGTCACTGAGGTTTCTATGGATGAAATGGGGTGGATTGGGGGCAGCGGATTCTGTGTGACCCTGACAAACTCTGCCGCGGTCCCTCTAAAGTTTAGACATTGTTCAGCCTCATCTCTGTTACATGGCCTTACTGTTATCCTCTGGGCTGTCCCTCCTTTGTGAAGGGTACAGGTAATTGTCATTCCAGCAGAGACCAAGTCTCCTGGTTTCATGCATTCCGGTCCTTCCACTTCTTAATGTTTCCCTTAATTTTGTTAATATCCCTCAGAAGTGATGACTTTGCTCTTATCTAATTCACCCTGTCAGCTTGGAATAAACAGCTTCCTGCCTGGCTTAAATCCTTCCATTTCTCCAACAGGCAATCAGAGCACAGAGTCAATATTTGACATTAAAGACCACTCACCCACCCCCACATCACACACACACACATTTTTATTTTTGCAGAGAAACCCTTTATAAACATAGCAACTTCATAGGGAGCAATTGGGCTGTTTAGAAGTTTTGAACTGGAAATGGTTAAGCCAATAAAATAATTCCATAGTCTGACTAGTGCACAAAGCACTCTGTCTGTGTGGCTGTGCCTGTCTATTCCACTTGTCTGACTCACCCCTGTGTGTTAGAAGTTGGCAGTTCAAGGGCTTGGTCAGGTCCATCCATCATGCCACTTCCGAGGACCAGCATCATATTGGCACCCAGCAGGGTAGGACATAAAACTCCCCAGGTTCAACATAAATGGCTTACATGAGACGCACTGGCTCTCACAGCTAATACAGTCCCTGTTTCTTACATTTTGAAAACAAGAGAGAGAACAGCGACCCTGACTTTAGACTGACAGCTGAAATAGAGGTCATCTACATTGTGTCCTGTTTTCCAAAACTTCATCTATTTTGATATTTGCATTTGCTGGGTTAGTGTGGAATAGTTCTTGCTAAATTAGGAACTGACAATGCAATCACTCGTGATTGATACGCTTTGTTTGTAGGACTCAAGGCTAGAGCACAAAGCACTCACCTTTATGCTGATTTGCATTTGTCATACTCAAAATAACACATATACAGAGTGAAGGGAAGTTGTTATCATTGGATTCAGTGGGAGTTCTTGGGAAAATCCTATGACAAGCAAACCTCTGCTTAGAAAGTACTGAATTACGCCATTCTGCCATGTAGGATTGGGCCTTGTATGCTACATTGTTCATCTGAAACTGGATATGACACTGTCTGCTGTCACAAACAACCCTTTGAAACACAGTCATGTGCCTCAACTTCATAAGCACCAAGAGAAACTGTCCCATTCTCCATCTTGGCCAAGGTGTACAGCACAGTCAGTGAAGACACATTTTAAAGACATATTTTAGAGATCAAACATTTAAGTATCTGGAATGTCCTTTAGAAATGCTGCCAGTTTCAAGACGATTCTACCTTTCCTGTCAGAAGCTGGGGCAAGGGGGGGGGAGAGTGATATTGCTATTGAAATCAGGATGAATTGGTTGGATTTGTCTTTATGTCACTCTCTGGCCAGGCAAACATACCAATAATTTATAACCACGAGGTTCAGATCTCCCACTAAAATGTTCGCAATTGTTTAACTGGTGCAAACCTGTGAATTCTAATTAGGGTTAAGCAAAATAAGGGTAGGAAGAAATCACTTATAATATACACTATTCAGGGGCTACCCTCAATGTGTCAAGGCAATTCTGTAGAGATCACTGTTTTCTGGTGGCTCTCCTAACTTGACTCTATGGCTTATGACTTCTTATTTTAACGGAATCAAAGAATCACATCTATTAAAAATTAAAAAGACAAAGAGAAGAAAGAAAAAGAAAAAAAATTGCCAGTTTGGCTTTTAAAGATTTGCCTTACTTTTAATTGGTTGGCAAGGGAATGAGAAAAGACCCAATTAGGGTTCCGTAGGAGAGTTAAACCAGTATATACCATGGTGCTCAAGGGCACAATAGGCGACTATCTCATCATTCTTATCAAACTATGTCTTAGGTAAGGGAAGAAATTTTATCAAATTCAGTGGAAACAGGTATACAACACAGAAAACACACCCAGAACTTTTATTTTTTTTTCCAGTTTGAAGTTAGTCTAAGTTTCCAGATACTTACCTGTACAAGTTTAGAGTTGATTTTTTTAAAAATTCATTTACATGTGTTTTAATTTGTATATTAATGTTCAGTTACTTAAATATCCCTAAATGTTAAGCAGCTCAGCTTCCAGACTTTTTCTCCTTTTCACACCATGTGGATATTCTAAACTCTTGCTTTTGCATGTAAATTTTAAAATCAGGTCATCTGCATATGTAGTGGCAGAGGCTTTCAAATTGTCAACAAACATTTATCTCAGTCCATCTTATCTTGCCATGCAGAAAACATCTGAGGCTGGCTGACTTGTAAAACATCCTTTTTCCTTGCCTTTGGAGGACCAGTGTGGATGTGTTTAAATGTGGGGTGTTGAGTCAGTATGTTTATGGGGTACCGTAGTGGGTACCACTGGCCCATGACAGGAGGAAATTAAGAGAAGGATGAAGGAAGCTTCTCACTGCTGTGCCACCCTGCTGTTTCAGAACTCTGGCCTCTTATGAGACTTCATAGGCTCCTTCACAAAATCAACAACAGCACAGTGATCCTCTACTAAGCTCCATCTCCTAGAAGACCTGATGTCTGAGTCCCTTCTCTGTTGATGTGACAAAATACTATGACCAAGGCAGCTTAGAGAGGAGTGTATCTTAACTGAAGGTTCCAGAGGATGAGTCTGTAATGGGCACAGCATTGCAGCAGGTAGAACATGGTGGCCAGAGGAGGAAACTGGGAAGTTACATCCTCTATAATCCGTAGGAAGCAGAATGAGTGAATTGCAAGTAGGTAAAACTTTTTACCCTCACATCCCACTCCCCCAGCGACCTCTTCCTGCAAGTTATTTCCCGGGTAGCACCTCCAACTCAAACCGGGTGAAATATCATCATGCTCAACCGCCTGAAACACACTTTGGAGGCTTTGGGCATAAGGAACTCCGGGAATATACTGAAAGCACACTAAATTATAGGTATATTCCTTATAGACTGGAGTTGCCCACAGACAGCTATTGGGGTTCAAGCTGGAGATCAGAGAAACAAAGCCACCAAGCCAGTAGCTCTTACCTCTACCAAGCTGAAATAGCAATCTTGTCTCTACAAATCCTTAGAGACAACACTCTCCATGAATCCTCAGAGGGAAAGGCTCTGAGTTCTTGTCTCCTCCTGCCTACTATTTCTTTCTCTGCCCAGCCCTATCACTCCTATCTCCACCTCCCTAGTGCTGGGGTTAAAGGCAGGCGTGGGCTCTGTTACTCTTTTGGACTGATTCACTGTTGTGTAGCCCTGCTGGTCTTGGACTCACAGAGATATATCTGCCTCTCTCCTGAGTGCTGGAGTTAAGGTGTGTACCACCACTGCCTGGCCTCTGTGGCTTGTGGCTGGCTTTGCTTTCTGAACCCTTAGGCAAGCTTTATTGAATCATAAATAACACATCACCACAAAACCATACTTGATTTCTTGATGAGCATTTTATCAGTTTGAGGGTGTTTACCTATTCTTGGTTGATTAAGAATCATTTATGAATGAGTATTGAGTTAGGTAAATGCATCTTCTGAATCCATTTGCAACAAGTGGCCTCTCTTGGATCATGATTGATTTGAGTGTATTGCTTCTTAGTCTTCATAGCACATGCACAAGTTTAACAGGAGGCTCATACTATCTGCACGTTCCCAGACTGTCTAGTTACTCCAACAAGTAACCAGCACCACCTGAGGTCTCCTTCCTTATGCCTCTGCTCTCCTTATGCCTCTGAGAAACTCCTTTCTGTGTTGATTGATGGGAATCTGGTGGGGATGCCTTCCCTTTTGCCCATGTCTCCATTCCTCCTGTTTTTGAAAAGATAGTTTTTCTGGGTAACATACTCAAGTGCTTCTGCTGACAGTTCTGCTGACAGCCAGGAATACTGTGTGCCCTTTTCATGCAGATGTGGATCCTCTTTGACCTGGAGAGTCTTCACTGTGTATTTACCATGAGAGTTTGAGTGTATCCTATCTCGGGCAGATGTGGATGAGGTAAAAATGACCATGACTGCAATGCTTCCAGCTCCTGGGTATTTGTGTTCTACAGATTTGGGCACTTGTCTGCCATTGTCTCTCCAAAGAAGATTACTCCACCTTCAAGATGCTTGAGTCCCTCTCAAACACCAGTGAGGCACAGGCTTACTCTCTGTGAGCAGATAAGAAGTCCTTATCCATGCCATCCCTGTCCCTGCTTCATCCCATCACTGGAGAACAAACAGGTGACCTGCCTTTGAATTAACCCTTTCTTTTCTCAATATGTTCTGCTGCCAGAGCCTTGTTTATAGCACACACTTTAATTTTGCTTAGTGCAACTTTCAATTTTAAGGAATTTTTTTTTTTGGCTTGGTACTTTGAGAATTACTTCACTTCTCTTGAAAAATAAAATTCTGAATTGAATAGTTTTTTCTTTTTTCTTAATATCCATTATGTTTTCTGTTAAAATGGAATTTGACTTTCACATCTAAGAGTTTTCTAGGGTTGCTTGAGATACGACCGCTTTCTGATATTTGAGGCTGGTGGGTTTTGAATCTGGTGTGTCTTACCTCCATCAGCCAATCATACCTTCCAGTCTTTATCATAGGGTTTTGTGTGTGTTGAAGAAAAGTCTGTGGCCGCTCCTATTTATATAACAGAGGGTGTCATAACCCTGATTTGCTCATGCCATTTCTGTCAATGCCTTAGTAATAGAGGGCAACGCAAGCCAAGGTTTTGCCCCAAATCTCCAGGTAGCATATTCTTCAGCATGAACTGGACTGGGGTTGTTAACCAAATAGAAATTGTATGTGCCAACTGCCTCTCACAGGAGCTTGCATTCTCGCAGACACCTTGTTCACAATTACCAAAGGGTGTCAGATCCTTCAAGTTTCTACCAGCTTAGACAGAACCACTAGGGAAATCAGTCCCACCTCCCAGCATATGTCTGACACTATCAACTCCGAAATGCTGTATTGTTTACACATGCTGATACATCATGAAGATCGATTTGCATACGGGTATGGGCAGCTTTGCACCGCTGTTGGACCATGACCCTCAGCAATTCTGTGCCCGCATTGCTCTCAAGGCATGCTCATTGCTACTTTCTTTTGTTAGAATTTAATTAATCAATTAATTAATAAGTTAATAAGTTTTGTGTATGTGTATGGGCATATATACACTATGAAAGCTGTGTGGAACCCAGAGAAAACCTTATGGGAATCTGTCCTCCTCTTAGCCATGTAGCTAGAGAGCACAGAACTCAGGTGGTCAGGTCAGGTTGACAGGTAAACGTCTTTCCCTGCTGAGTCCTCAATTTGTT
Organism: Cricetiscus sungorus; assembly: GCA_030556225.1. Classification (NCBI taxonomy): domain Eukaryota; kingdom Metazoa; phylum Chordata; class Mammalia; order Rodentia; family Cricetidae; genus Cricetiscus; species Cricetiscus sungorus. The sequence goes on along the minus strand of JANBXA010000737.1, from coordinate 2,868,230 downwards.
TTGTATTTAGAGGGCAGCTATCAGATTCTGCCTTCTTGGGGGCAATATCTAATTGAATTTGGGGACGAGGGTTACAGGTGATATATCCTAGAATCTGCCACAATGCTAGAACACAATAAATAATTTTGAATTTTGATGTGTATATTTTCTCCTTATATTCGGCTGTTATCCTATCTCTCCAAAGAAACAGGATCAATAAAGTGGGCAAGGATTGAGTATGATTGGTAGATCAAAGACAGACAGACAGGCAGACAACAAAGAGGGCATTTAAAGTTAGCACCATGCTTACAGGGTCTGAAAAGTCCATACTACTCTCTGCAAGCTGGTGAGCCAGGGGAAATAGAAACATAACACGGCCAACGTCTAACATCCCAAGAGCAAGGGGAGCCAGATAATCCGGCCCCGATTTTGAGGTCAAGGGTTTGAAAGCCTGGTGGAAGTGGAGAGTGAGGGGCTGGCACAAGTCCCGAGGCAGAAGGTGAGGCACCAGGAGAAGAGCAAAAGCTTCTTCTCATTTGCTTCCTTCCCCTTGCTGCTTGGGGTCTCTACACGGAAGGCTGAGGCTCACCCATGCTGGTAGTAAGGTTGGGTCCCTTTCCTCACCCCACTGACTCAGAGGTTAGCCTCCTCCGCAGGCAACGGGAAAAAACGCTCCATATCCACGTTTTCCCAACAGTGTGTGTGCCCTTCGGGTCAAGTCAGTGAATAGATCATCACAACAAATTACTGATCCAATCCTGAGTTGCCCTACCTTGAAACTCTGTGCTAATTTACTGTTGCTTTCACAGAGTCGTCAGCGGCTAAAATACACATTCCAGTGATGTAATAATTTCCAGCTCATGCTGTCCTTTTGCAGGAAAAAAATAAGTTCATTATTATACTCCTAGAATAATCTTTGCTTTCTTCTTTCAATAAAACAATCATTTTAACTAGCTATTTCTCTTCTAGATGAGGAAATGAATTTCAAAATGATAGATATATCCTCATGTAGAGGATATGAACTCTATTCCTGTTCTTAAAAATGCCTACCATTATGTGAAATCAATTTTGTTTCTTGTTTTTCTGACTCTAATTTCACTAAACGTCTTCGGGATAAATGGGCTGTTTCTAAAAACAATTTTTTGTTGTTTATTCAAACTGAAAGCATTCCATTTACAAAAGACAGATATCCTTATTTCAGTTTCTAGTTATGTTCATTAGTAAAATAATTAGTTTAATTTTGAGATAGCAGTTAGTCAATGAGGTGTACATAGAAATGAATGGAACAGCTGGAGGAGCATTGCTCTTTAAAATATATCATTTATTTCTGATTACTTTATTACTGGCTGTGTTATTAACTTACCACCAATTATTGGCTAGTACCATCCCTAATTTTACATTACAAATATGATCATTATTAATTGTATTAGTCATAGGGAAACACTGCATATCACGCGTGTGATATGTTCAGCATGCCCATTGATTGTCAGGTATGTGCTGAAAGGTTTTAATTCCTACAAAACACATTGTCATTCAACAGCTGAAAAACCTGTTTCAGAGGTTCTTAGTATGACTGATGGGGGAAAAATTAGTTATATTCCAAAGTCTAAAGTCTGTTACAAAATTTTACCATTAGAGCATCCTAGTTAAAATTTGTGACTATATGAGAATTTCTATATTATCTTATAACTAAAAAATAAATAAGAAATCTACCATCTATTTATGTTATAGACTGTTTTCATGTATATCTGTAAATTATATATGTATACATACTTAACCATATATACGTATTTAACGGTTGAGTAAAATAAATTTCATGAAAATATCAGGAGCATTACCCACATAAAATTAATTTTTCCCTTGTGACATGTGTAGCACTAAAAACATGCCATTTTAATGTGACAAGCAGTTTGCTTTTTAGTAATTTAGTAATTGCATACAATAATAAAACATTATAATTTTAAAAGAGAATAAGCAAACGTTTCCAGAAATTTGATTTCTAACGTATATATTTAGTGGTTCCCTCGTGTTTAACAGTAGCATGTGGGCTTGTGTGTAAACAGCAGTCAGAGTGGAGTATTAAAAGCCAATGGATTAAATCAAACGGAGAGCAGCCATCTTTGCAAGGCATCACTGCAAATGCCTGTCAGCAAGCCCAGAGAAGAAGATAGGTACCATCGCTTGGTTCTAATAGGGAGGCCTGAGCCAGCATCTCTGCTACCTAGTACTTCCCATCTCACAGCCTTCACTCACAGGCTTACCACGGCAAAACAGGGCAGGCCGTCTTCAATGAATGGCGGTATTGTCGACCCCTGTGCTCCACGTACAGGGACACGGCGAGAGTTGACACAAAGGTACAATACAGTGGACAAATGTCCTGCCCGACTTTACTTACAGCAATGTATCACACTTTTGCGAATTGAAGCAAATTGTTGAGGGGGAGGAGATAGATATTAGTATGCATGACAGGGATTTTAAAATGACATTTTTAAATTAGAACATTCAAGTCATTATTAACCTTTCCGAAATTATGATACGTACAACACAATGTGTGGACATAGGGTATAGACAACTTTCATCCCAAGAAATCCCCCTTTCATTATTGCGGAGTATCCGCCAGAGAGGGCCACTTGGGCACAGGTTTAAGCCAATGGAACACCTTTATTATCAGTCTAGAGGTTAGCAAATACACTGGGTGTCCATGATCCCAGTGCAGACATGAACCTTTCTCAGGGTTAGCTCTTGAGCACAAAAGCCTTTATCATGGCTTGACATACTTCAAGTTAACAAGAACAGTTAGCCAGAAGCAGACTTGCAGACGCCAAAGAGCAAGGTAGTCCATTCAGAGACTTTCTCAGAACTATGGACTGGAGAACCAGACCGTGTTTAAATCTCACCCTTTGACAGTTCCTGTTCTTTGGTTCCTGACCATTGTGTCCACTTGATTTCCCACACTGGATTCACATATTTTGGAATGCAAGCAGGATGCATGAATCAAGCACAGCCTTCCTCTGATCAAAATGGACAGAGACCTTCCTCTGCACTGAAGGTACCCCAGCTTCCCACCGAAAGCTCTGATCCTCTCTGAAGCCTCTTGAGTGGGTTCTGCATTTTGTAACTAACTTTTTTTTCTTGTAAGAACAAGGCAAGGGAGTCACTATTAGACAAGAACTAAAACCCTGGGTAAATCCAGAGCACAGTCTGCTCAGGGTTTTTATACCTCTTAATTTCAAAGACATGTCTGGGGCATAGTAAGTGCATAGAGGTGATCTGTCCCTTCCCTGGTGCCCTGCATGCAGTAAGAGTCATTTTTATGATATATTTCACTACATAGTGCCTGATAATAGTAATTACTAATAATTAATGATGATGAAAATAATGACATGGTGGGGGTTGACCAATAACTAGGTCACAATCAGCTACATGTTATGTGATGCACTGCAAATAACCTTTAAGGGAAAATCTGGGGTTCCAGATAGTTATGAAATGTGGAATGTGCTTTCCGGAAAATGAACTCTAGTCCTCTGCAAGAGCAGTAAACACTTCACCACAAAGCCATCTCTCCAGCCCCTGAATACTGAGAAAGAGAGAGAAAGAGAGAAAGGGAGAGAGAGAGAGAGAGGGAGGGAGGAAGGGAAAGAGGGAGGGAGAGAGGGAGGGAAAGAGGGAGGGAGGGAGGGAGAAAGAGAGAGAGAGGACCCACATTGGTTGATTTTTTTAATGGCCCAACCATATGCTGTCCACAAGAAATTCACCTCAGTAAAGAAGTCTGAGGCAAACCATAACAGAAAAGGAAAAGGTAAAAATGTTGTACAAAATAATGGAATCTGAAACAAGACGAGACAGCTAAGCCCATAGCCAGTAAGACAGGACGAAAGCCTAACTCGGTTACAGGAGAACATATCCCTTCATTTCCACAAGGGCACCCCGCCTTGCTGCCCTCACAGATCAATACGTGAAGATCATGATCATGGTGGCAGAGTTCTCAAGGCTATAGAAGAGAAGAAATCTTGTCGTTTCAGGAAAATGGATATGTAGGTAACAGTGCCTGTCAAATTTCAGGAGGAAGAAACAACACAGAGATGCCATGAAAACAAAATGTGGAAGAGGGGGAGAGGGGGGTAGCATGATGGGTGATGGGTGATGGGGAGGTCACCCTGAAAACAGGGACTGTGTCTTTTCCATTTCTAACCCCCTTTAGAATGTTCAGACATGCATAAGACATACCCACTGCCTTCGTTATTCCCATGACTAGTCCCAACCCCTCTGCTGTGTGTTTACTATTTTCTTCCTACAGAAGAAAACTCAGGACATGGGACACCTTGATGGTTCCGTGGCTAAAGGTGCTAATCACAAAGCCTGATGATCTAAGTTTGATGCCCAAGGCTCACGTGGTAGAGGGAGAATGCTGACTTCATAAAGTTGTCCTCTGAGGTCCACACATTCACAGGTACACACCGAAAATAAATAAATGAACAAATAAATAAATAAATAAATGTAATTTTAAAAAAAAAATTCCTAGGATATAATATATTACCAGTAAAATATTTCCAAGCCTGGGTCCAGGGATAAGCTTGGTTCTAGAGGGTTTACCAAGAAACCCGATCCCTGGGTTTGGTCTCTCGTATGCCTTTGTGCTGTTGGCATTCCTCTGGAGGAGGAGGTAGGAAGGTTAGATGTTCAGGGGCATCTTCAACTACACAGCTACTGTGGGATTAGCCCTGTTCACACGAGACCCAACTGCAACATCACATCCCTCTACAACTTCAAACAACGTTTTGAAACTTGTTTGTTGTTAATTTATAAATCCAGTAACAGTAATTTCTGTTTGATTTAAATGGGGAGAAATGAATTGGGTATAAAATGATGCTAAACCAAATCCAGTTTACTAAGTAGCTTTAAGATAATGTATATCACAGGTGTGACTACCAAAAATATTTAAATGCTTTTATTACTTACTTTCGTTATATGTGAACACATATTTCAAGTGAGTTAAGAAATTAGGATTTACAGAGTTTGGCGCATAATTTGTCAGAGGAGGTGGCAGTTTTGTATTTTTTTTCCCCATACATTTGTAACTGATTGGACTTAAATCTTCTTTGTCACCTGATTTTCATACTTTAATTGCTTCTACATAAGTGGTGATAGTTGTAGCTCCAATATGGCTGATCTTCTATAGCAAATACGTTTGGAATGAGTACATAGGTGACACTGAATCATAAAAACATAAATGCAGATCTTGTGAGGAAGTAGATCATCTCCTACCCCACTGCAGTCCCTCCACTCCTGCACTGAAAAGTTTATGGAATTAATTCTTCTGGAAGTACAGTTCTAGTCTTCGAAAGTCACATGAGGCCACATGGAAAACTTATCACAATTATATACAAATTCCCCAAGTAAGTGAGTTATTTGAGAAAGCCAAGATTGGATTTTAAATAATAACCTGGAACAGGAAGAGCACTGGGCAATATGAGACATTCCCTGCTTTCTCTGGGGACACGGGACAGAATAGCATCAAGAGTTCCAACGGTGTCAGGGTTGGCTTTCTGGGTAACAGCAAATTACATTACCTGCAAACGATCAAAGATCAGCGATAACTCACAAATCAATACAAAACTAGCAGGCCAGAGTGAGTGTAACTTCATGGTAATTATTACAGAAAAGAAGAACACTAATTGTTGTTCAAAATCGTGCTTTATATGCCTTATGTGGAAACAATGGGTTCCATGCATACATTACACAAAGTGAGTGTTTGCTTCCAATATGAAGCTGTTTTGATGAGCACAATGCAAAAGTTTATTGAACCAAGTAACACTGAGTCTAAATATCTTATGTTATCAATAGCAGGTGTGAACACGCAAGAAAATATGTACCAAGATAAAGTTTTATATTTTCTACTAAAATTAAAATAGTAGGTAAATTCTAAGTATTTTCCTTCTTTAAGCTTTTGTAGACACTCGTTTTACCCATGTGTTAGATACAAACCTATGTTACACTTCTGATGAGATTCCCCTTTAATTGCCAGGAAAAACATAAACTCGGGAGTCACACGGGTGTAAAATACTTTTACAGCTATTAAACAAGAAACAATTGCCAAGTATCCAGAAGAATTGGAAGCTACAGACTTATTACTGACCACCCAGGAGTAAGCCTCCCGTTGATGAGGCCTGCATTGAACATTACGGGCAGCGGCAAGCCTAAACATTCAGCTATTAGATGTTGGGTGCGTTGGTTTATCCAGAAGAAGCCCTGGAGATTGAACAGCATCCTATTTTTGCCTTGCCAGAGCTAAAAGGGAGCCCAAAGCCAAAGCCATGGCCGTCATGCGTGGATGGATGTGATAACTGTGGCTCTGCTGTGCTGGTCTTCTTGTACAGACAGTTGTACGTAGCATTCACCCTGGGTATACCGACTTCACGCTTCAACTCTCCAGCCAGAAGGAACTTGGACTTTTTCCTTTCTTTCCGCAATGCGGGCCTTTCCTAAAGAAGCCATGGCTAACGACTGAGTTGTAGTGGGGGGGGGGGTACTATAATGGACACACAGAAGCAACAAGAGTGACAGAAACAACAAATAGTAAGTAGCAAATGTTAAATCATAGTATCAATCATACATTTTCTTTGGAGAAAGTTCTGGGCCTGCTCACCGGGAGTCCAGTTTTATCCAGTTATTTTTTTTTTCTTTTTTTCTTGCCATCACCTTTTAAGAATTTAAATTTTGAATATCAATAAATCATCAAATATGCAACTTAAAAATGCATTCCTTGTTCCGTAAACTACTGTCCATTAATTGCGCTGTACTGTTTTCATTGGCACAGGCCGATAACTTTAAATCAGAAGGTGTCAGGGCCTGACCCGGTTCCCATACCCAATATTTGTTAGTTGGGATGCTTTATCCTTGTTTGTCAACGGACTTGGTATAGAATCGTGTGAGACTGAGGAAATGTGTGTATGAGGGTATTTCGGAGACCGTGAGCTGAGGGGGAAACACGGGTCCAGGACACAGGAGGCAGGTTTGCCCTGCTGGAAAACCGGATGCTGTAGAGAAGGAAAAGAAGCTGCTGGCAGCAGCAGCAACGCTTTCTCTCTGCTTCCTGGTTCCCTCATCAGCTGCTCAGGGCTCTGCACTTCCAGCCAGGGCTGAGGTCGGGTGCTAGTTTTGAGTAAAGCTATGGTGGCAAACTCCCAATAGAGCTCTTGGGAGGTGCTCTGGGGCTGGTGGCGCTCCCTTCACTCTGTATAGAAGTGTCTACACAGCACAGTACTTTATTAAAGTCGCCATACTCCTGCATCTCTATAAAAGTTTTCAGGGGGGAAAGGGGCAATACTGTAGCACACCTGGATGGTTATTGTAAAGTCTGAAAGGTTTTTGACACAGTTCTTTAAGTTTCATCCACTTTAAAGGAGTGCTTTCCACTTATGTTTCCTTCCTTACTAATATCGTACTATACAACAAGAATTGTAAAGATGCAGGAGCTTCCAGACATCTTCTTGGGCTGAACTGGCCACAGTCACTTACATTCGGACCTATTTAAAACAAGCATGTTTTTTTTTTCATTATTCCTCTTATGAAATTAGGAGCAATAATTATTCCAAGTGAAAAGAGGCAGCTGGTCCTGGAAGGAAGCTCATCATTTGATCACTTGGAATGCACTTTCATTAAGAAGCCTCACCCACGCTCATTGGTCCTACAGCTGAGACTTGCCATTACAACTCTTACCTAAATCTAAGAATGTCTCCACCAACCTGCCTCACACAGAACCACACGTGGGCAGAGCACACATTCCCAGCACAGAGAAGAGCTGGTCATTGGATATGGCCATAGCACAGGACATTCGGGAACATGGGAAGGTGTTCGATTAATTGTTAAACCCTCCTGTGCTAACCAGATCTCCTCAGTGAATTGGAGTCAGGTGAGGAGTCTGACTTAATGAGGAGCAATTTCTGTTCTGTAGACTTCAAAGCAGAACAGGATGTTGGCCGAAGCTCCGCCTGGTTAATATAGGTGATATAGGTGAGGAGGAAGGGATGTGGGTCATACACTTATGACCTCTAACCCAATGGTCAATTTAACTTGCAGTGATTTGCTCCTGTATGGCAGGCTACTTCACAGCACAATGCCCTTCTCATGGTGCTGTTAGCATTTATCTGCTGAGGCTGGGGCACTATAGAGTCTCTGCAAAGGCAATCCTGGTTACCTGCTTTCAAAATATGAAGAATCTCAGGTGAGAATCTCTTTTTTAAAAAATCCCTAAAGCTTTTTTTTTTCTTGTCTCACAATATCTTGAAAATGCCTCAAACTTAAACTGCTATAAATGAAAATGAATTACTAGGAAGGTCAGAAATCTGTTAGCCTATTTCCTGGACAGACAATCCTCTGACTGACTCCTGCAGGAATTACAGTGTTCTTACTTCCAGGTCTTTCAATTAGATCCTAGGTCCTGTCCTGCCTAAAATTTTTTATGCACTGAGTGTAATGAGCTGGGAGTTGAAGCCGGCTTCACTCATCATCAACAAAAGCAAATAAAACAGAGAAATTCTATCCAATATTTTCATAATAGCAATCTCAATTGCGCCACTGAATTCCAAAGGGAAACTCCAAATAAGTTTTGTAACGACTGGCTTGGCTGCTTTTGTCTCCGAGTTTTTATTATTCTTCATGCTACATGGAACAGTTTCTTCTCCTATACCATTGAGTATTTTTAAAATGTAGGTCAGGAGGGCACAAGGGTAAAAAAAAAAAAAAAAGTGTAAATCAATGGAAAATTATTTGTCCTTACTATTTGGCTTTACCTCCTCTGTTCCAAATCATCTCCATATTGGTCATTATGAGTCTTCAAATGTGTGGACTTGAGGTTTAGAAATAGCAAAACACATGATTACAAAGTAAGACCTGTCCGTTTCTAAGACCTCCGACAGAGGCTGTGATCCATTATACTCGATCGGGTGTTCACCATCCAGAATGTTTAAGACAGTGTGGTTTTTCTATCGCTCTCATTTTCTTACTTGGGTTTGCTCCAGAGTTCTCTCAGAGGGAGCCAAGAATCCCAATGTTTATATCTCCGCTGGGGAGAATTCTGGAACGTCAGAGCGAACGCTGTAAAACATGTAAACTCCTCTCAGATCTGAACCCTCAGAAAGGTCAAGGGGACCTCCGTAACAAGCTGCTGCACTTAATTCCCCCTCTAGTCTGAGGCCAGCAGAAATGCACGGGGCCAGAGCTTTTATTTCGATCGGTTCATCAAGAGTTAAGTGTTTTCTGATCACTGAATAGAAGAATCTGAGGTAGAAACCAGAAACAGGGAAAAGAAGCTCTGTGCCTTTAAACAGAAGTGGCCCCAGTTTGGGTTTACAAGTCTGCAGGGTTGCTGTACTTATTAAAATTGCTGCAGAGCTCAGTCCTTGGCCAGAGAACACCCCCGCTGCCCCCCGCCCCGCGCGAGCTCTGAGGATGTCAGTCTATGGGGAAAGCGGTTAGGGAAGGGTGCCTTTCAGTGGCTTGCACTGGAAGGCGCTGGCTCTCACAATCTTGCCTACAATATCTTTAAACTTTGGCTCAATGCCAGAAGCTGATCCTCGTGCCTTTTTTCATTGGCGTCTATTTTATCGATAGCGGAATAATACCGCATGGTCCTAGCTAGCCACGTAGTGGGAAGTCAGATTTTCTAATGCCTCGTTTGTCCTCGATAATTTTAGGCTTTATCCGGAATGCACCGCCAAGAATGTTAAATGAAGTCAACAAGAGGAGAGCATTCTCTAGGTGTCTGGCATCAGTATTAGAGGGAGGCTGCCATTTGACAATTATTTCCCTAGCACAGCAGACGGTAAAGAAAAATGTTTTCATTCATCCGCAAATGACTAACATTTTATTGATGTTTCGAAATGCGGCTGAAAACTACCGCACTTTCAAATCCCGAGCGGGTTCTGAGAATTAAGCCTGAATACTAATCACCTCAGTAGTTCCTGCTGCAAACCCCGCAGTTAATTGCTGAGCCTCGCAGGGACCCTTCTGCAGCGAGGTGATGTTGTTTACAGGCTCCGGGATAAGTCAGTCTAGGTGGTCTGGGGGCGGTGGGAATTGCTACCCTTAGACATGGCGATAAATAAAAATAAAAATTAAAAAGCCGCCCTGGGTACCACCTATGTCCATGACTCCCTGCCTGCCTCGTCAAGAGCTCAGCTTGGGGAGGAAGCCGGATGCTGACCCCTGCAGAGATCATTGCTTCTGTGCGCTCTGCCTGCCGCGGGGCCCTGCTGGCGTTCAGCAAAAGGAGTTCAAATGAGCAGTCCAAGACGAAAGTGTGTGTGTGTGTGTGCGCGCGCGCGCGCTTGTGTGTGTGTGTGTGTGTGTGTGTGTGTGTGTGTGTGTGTGTGTGTGTAAATACCGCTACAGGCTGACGGTGGGAAAAGCCAGGTGGGGAGGGTCAGTTATTTCTAACTACCCCTTCTCCCCACTTCCAGTTTCACTGGTAAACTCTTCACAGAGACTGGAGTCGCTGTTCTGGACTCAGATGCTCTCGCTAATTGGCAACCCCTCTCACCCGGAAGAACTCTATGAGGCTGAAAATGGGTGACAGAGGGGAAGAGAATTAAAAATCAGAGTAGACTGTGGGGTGGCTCCATGCCACGGACCCTGCTCTGCCCTGACCTGGGCGTCGGCTAGGGAGGTAGGTGTCTGGCGACTGCAGCTTGGGGAGCTGAGTTGGCAGCTCAAAGGATGCCAGTCCACACCAGCTGGGATGTGGTGAAAATAAATACAACTGGGAGTCCTTAAAGCCCTGCACTGGCTCGGCTTCATCCGAATGTGCGAGCCTTCCACCCTATAGGCTCAGATGGGTTAAACTGCCTGTTACATAACAGGACCGCCTAGCTCCACACAATTAAAACACTTGATTGCAGCCTCCTCCAACTCTGCATCCCAGCAAGGCCCGCCCATCCCTCCCAGTGCGCTTGCGTGCGGCGCGCGCCCCGGACCCGCACGCGCCCTGCACACTGCATGTCTTTCTCACACGCGCGCACTCTGTACTGATACAACGCGCGCGCGCACACACACACACACACACACACACACGCACACACACACACACACACACACACACACACACACGCACACACGCACGCACACGCAGAAGTTAGTATCAAGACGCACAGAGAAGGGCAGGCGTCCTCCAGTTTGCACAGGGGAACCCGCAAACCACTAGCTCTGGACCTTAAGGCCCGGATCATTCTAATATCCCTGCAAAGCCGCAGCGCCACCAGTGTCCCTGCCCACCTCCAAAGGAGGGTAAAAAGACATACATACACCCCTCAAAGAAACACAACAGAGAGAGAGAGAGAGAGAGAGAGAGAGAGAGAGAGAGAGAGAGAGAGAGAGAGAGAGAGAGAGAGAGAGAGAGAGAGAGAGAGAGAGAGAGAGAGAGAGAGAGAGTTGAGCATACTAGCTGCAGTTTATTAACAGAGCGATTAGCTACTCGGGATAAAAAAAGAAAGAAAGAAAGAAAGAAAGAAAGAAAGAAAGAAAGAAAGAAAGAAAAAAAACACAACAACAAAAAAACCAGCCAACTCACTCACAGTCATGATGGCGCCGACCCCAACTTGAGCACTTTAAAGTCGGGGGCCCTGGGAGGCTCCGGAGCTGAACGCACCGAAGGGCAGACCAGGCCCCCGTGGCCTGACTTCCCAGCCAAGCACCCCGCACACCTCTCTCGCTTGTGCTGCCAAGCCATCCCAGACCTCGGCATAGCCCCCGTCGTCCTAGCTTCCCTGTCACTCTCGTTCCCTCTTTTTGATCTATCTCTTTCGCTTCCCGGCCCCCCTCCCTGCCTGGTCCTCCATCCCCGGGCGGGGTTGCTACGGAAACGGCCGCTTGGCAACGCGCGCGAGCCCGGGGGCCGCCGGCCGCTGATGCGCCCCGCGCTGCCTGCGCCTCCTCCCGTGCTCTGCTCGCCGCCTCGCAGGACAGTGTGCGGCCGCCGGGGATTAGCCACGCTCCGGACGCGGCCCGGCGCCCCGGAGGAGGTGGAGCGCGGTGCCAGGGGGCGGGAGGGGAGGGAGGGAAGTCGAGCTGCAGACGAGCAGAAAGGAGGCGAGGCCGGAGAAAGAGGGAAACTACGCCCGACAACTAGGGAGGGGGCGAGAAAGAGAAGAAACCCACCCACCCACTCAGAAAAAGGAAAAGAGGAAAAAAATCTCGTGTGGCGCGCCGCCTGGTTACCGGGCAGCCTCGCCAGCAGCAGGGGGTGGGAGCCGACGCTGCCGGAGAGCGAGCAGCCTGGCAGGCACGGACATGGTGCTCCTGGCGCAGGGCGCTTGTTGCTCGAACCAGTGGCTGGCGGCGGTGCTTCTAAGCCTGTGCTCTTGCCTCCCGGCTGGGCAGAGCGTGGACTTCCCCTGGGCGGCCGTGGACAACATGCTGGTGAGGAAAGGTGACACGGCGGTGCTCAGGTAGGGACCGCGCGCCCTCTCCACTCTCCCCTCAGTCTTTCTGTCTGTCCCCTTCCCTCTCTCCGCCTTGCTTTACAACCAGCGTGAATACCGCTGTTGCACACCAGCAAAACACCACACCTCTGGTTACCCGCGCGTGACCCTTCCCGGGTATCCTCGGAGCCCGGGGCAGGGGTCTGGCTGGACTGGGGAGGGAGGGAGACACTTTCTGGGCAGTCTGGGGTGAGGGCTGTGGGGCTTGAGAGAGGGGCAGGTGCCGCTTTGGAGCTGGGTCTCTGCTCTGCTGCCAGTGATACTCCGGGAGTCTGACAAGTTTACAGGGTTTGTTTCTGCTTCACTCTGTAAGCGACTTTTCCCAACTGCTGGCTCTATGCTCCATTTATTTCCCCCCTCACTTGAACAGTAAGATCCAAATATTCCCTGTTCCACTCTTCTTCCCCCCCCCGGTTTTTTTTTTTTTTTTTTTTAGCGGTTTTCCTTCCTCATTTCTCCCCTTCCTCTTTACCTTTCCCACTTCTCCGTCTGCCTCTTTACTCACCCATCACTGCCTTTACTTTCCTCTTTATCCCTATTCTATTCCATCTCCACTGTTTTAATATCCGATTCCTCCCTTTCTCCAGCTTTCCCTTTCTCCCAATTTCTGGTCCTCATCGTAGCCCTTATATCTCCACCCCCCCCCCAAGATTCTCTCAAAGCCTCATCTCCTTTGCACTTTCTGTCACACCCACATGCATGTTCCAGTACCATTTTCAACCCCTCATAAATCAGGCTGCTCAGAGCACACTCCCTCTCAGTCAGCTCTACCCATCCTCTCACACAGGGGCACGTCTATCCTGTAAGGATCCCTTCGCGTTCAGGTCGCCGCTCAAGCATTTAAAGGGTGCACACTCCACACTCACCACACACGTGCACCCTCCCCCACTCCCTTCCTCTTCTCTCTTCAGTTTTACCTCTTCTCTACCCCTTATGTTCGCTAAGCTTGAACAGAGGCATGCTTGTCGAGAAAGGATATCCTAGCCTGGTTTTCCCCATAAGCCACACTGCCAAGCTTGCCCGAGAAAGATTCCCTTTCCCACTGGATATAAACTGAGGATCGGTAGTGCTTAGAGCTGAACAGGGCGCATTGCCAGGTCTTGCTTCTCCGCTTACCATAGACCCACCAACACCGGCACCCCCACCTGGTTAGCTTCGCCAATCTTCCTGAAAGATCTCCAGTCTCTCCACTGGGTGGTAGTTTGCTTATGAGTACAGATCGCACAGAGCCAGTGTAATACATGCACGTCGAAGGTGGGGAAGAATGGCGTCTATTTCCGCTTAACCGGGCGACGTTTTAAATTTAACAATGTGAGCTGGAGTGTGACTTAAAGCTTTTTACATGCGCCTGAGGCCAGTTTCACGGATAAGTTCTGATGCAGGTTAATAACATGTTTTAAGAGTGTATTATTCTTGTTACGAGTCTGAGAACTCAAAAGTGATGGATTATTGTCATGTTATAGTAGGATAACTTTTTATTTTTTGACAAAGGTGATGGGCATTTTATCATGGGGCAGATGTGAACTAACCTTCCTCCCTTACTTGTGATGTTGGTTTCTTTTAGAAGTTTGAACAGCAGCCTTACCACATAATCTTAAATCACAAAAACTGAACCGTTTGTGTTTTAAGTAACAAATGGCCAAGAGTGGCGAATAGCACCATTTTCAGCCTGAAGGATTCAGTCTGTCACTCACACTCTGGCAATATATCTCGGCAATTCCTTTCCTAATGAGCAGTTTAATAGGAGGTGTGGTCAACTAAAGCGTGGGGATCATGTCCTGCTTCCAGGAGACCTTTACTCTGGACAGTGTAGAGTAATGGGGAGAATGCCTACTGTGGATGAGTTTGGTGTGGTCCTTGCGTGCTTTCAGGAGTCAGACCTCATCCATCTTATGACACATTCCAAGTGTTATAATATTTTAGAGAACGCTTGACTTTCAAAACCTCTCAGTGGTATTAACCAGTTGCTTATAATTTTCAACACCATTTTTTTTTGCCACTTGAAGCACATTTTATCTGCTTCACCTTCTATTAATTTTATAACTCTATCTGAATTCTCCGATTATTGAGCTTTCAGATTATGCAAATTTGGGTGATGATTTATTATTTATTTATGCAAAATTGCATCTTCAATGAAATGTCGAATGTTGCTCATGGTGTCCTGTGATTTCTCCAGCCTCTGGCACGGATTTGCTCATAAACTGACACGGTTGGTCTAGGGGACCAGCAGATGGGGCCAACTTGGGGAGCCCGTTTTCATTAGAGGCAAATCCACACGGAAATACACATTTCAAATTACTCTTGATGCCGTTTGTAACTCATTAGAGAGACAGAACTCTATCCTGCAAACACGCACCCCTTTTCTTACCAAAGTGTGTGAACCAAATGCCTGAGAAACCACCTGAGAGGAAAATGTGATGATCTGCTCTATCCTTGCCACAGCACATTCCTCAAAGCTCCTTAAAGGAAGAGAGTGGTGAAGTAACAGTTATCAAATACCTCCTAGTGCTAAAGCCTGGCAGTTCTAACATGGCAGTCAGCAGTGCTGGTTCTTGTGGCCCTTAAGGAAGGGCGAGGTCAAAGGGCACCTTCTTACTCCAAAGTGCCAGGGAATCCATTTTCAGGAAGAGAATGAGAAAAACCAAACAAACACAAGAAGAAACCCCCCTTGAGTGGAGCTTTAACACAAAGGGAATCCATCCTGCTGTTTTCTAACATCTGCCACCTTTTAAATGACAATGACGATCACCATTTAGGTCACCTATGGGAAAGATACGAGGAGGTATAGATATAGGTGGTCTGCCAAGATTTCAGGGATTCCCTCTGCCTTTTCAGGCCAGTGACGGCTTCACAGCATAGACCCCGCGAACCCTTCAGTGGAACTGCTTGGATCTTCCTGTAGAGTTTTTACTGGTGATTGTGTTCAGCCAAGTAACTGTTACCTACACTTTAGATTTAAAGGACCTATGGCTTTGAAGAGACCGCTGTGGTTCTCTATAAATGTATTTGCATAAGTTGTGTCAATGTAGACATCAGTCCTTACTAAATTTGCCCACATTTTCCTTCACAAAATGTGTTAACTGGTAAATGGGAAGCTGTAATTTTCCTCCAGCCTTCAGGTTACATTTTGTACTATGTGGCAGATCTGAATCTTAGTGACATTCTGGGACAAAGCAGAGGACATTGGAAACAAGATCTTCGGAGGCCATGCATTAGGTCTCAGGACTGCTAGACCTGAAGAATAAAAAAGTTTGCATACCGGTTAGATTACTTTTCAGTGTTCTCGATAACTAAAACACCAACCAGGCGCTTTATTGTTCCTTCTTTGGCAAATAGTGTTGGGTGAACAGGTGGGTGAGCTCTCGTAGCCTTTGTTTATAGGGCTATGACATCCTCATCATGTGCAGCCTCCTTTCCCTCAATCTGCTTCTCATTCAACCACTCTGCATGAATTTAGTACATTTTCAGCCACCCCCTGATATTCCTTCAAGATAACTTATTCTATGTTTTTCGTGCTTTTAACCAAAGGACAGAAGGGAAAGTCTACCCTTATAATGTCCTATGGGTTCTCTTACTTTAGCAAAACGAACAGGACTCAGCCATTCTATGTACTGGACTTGACTGTTTCTCAGTGGGTAACGTGCTGTGGCTTTTGGTGAGAAGAGGGGTGGGAAGCATACACTTGTACAATAGCGCAAGCTTCCAGCGAGGACCGTTCTGCCAGAACCACACAATCTTGCCCATAGACTTAGAAATGGTGCCTTGAGTATTTATTCCTGTAGGCCAACGCATTTCCTGTTCGTATTCTACATTAAGTAGGCTCCTTTGAAATGGATGCTCTTGGTTATAATAAATGACTTATGTATGAGGATGTGGAGTCACCAATAAATAAAAGTCAATTACTCATCCTTTGGAAAGGCAATTGGGATGTCTCCTTGTAAGCCAAGTCCCTCCTGTGCACCATGGCATCATGTTCTTCTTGTAAACTGCTCAACAGTACAGAGGTCATCAATCTATATCATTTAGATCTTGTTTAAATGCCTACGTTCCCATTTGGTAGAGTTCTTACAAAGCATAATTTCAAAACCCTTAAGTTGATTTTCTCCTTCAGGAATGAAGTTGTCATTTTTGGGTTTCATTGTTAACTTAAGCCACCTGGGAATAGGGACCCCATGAAGGATTGGCGTCCCAGCTATGGTTTCCCTTCTCAATGCACTGTAACTGGTGAGCCGAATGTCTTCTGAGTTTTTTGGTCATCATTATATCACAGCCAGAGTGACAGTAGGACAGCACGGATAATGGATTGTCTAACGAGCCTGGAAAATGGGTCCTCAGCTTAGACCTGAACAGTGGCGAAGTGTCATCCTTGCTGATGCTCAGAAATGTTCCAGCGTTAGGTATGCCACACGGCAAATTAGCTTCAACAATATATTAATCACAGAATGATAGCATGCCCTTAAAAATCTCCAGATGGTTGTTTTGGCCAACCTAATTCAGAATAATTCAAGATGTAACTTAGTTATATAATTTTTGCATATAAGCCTATTAATGAACTTATTGTAAATATCTTGTTTTCTTTTTTATAATTCAGCCACTCTATGGAGTGAGAATTAATACTTTGTTTAAATAGATAGGTGTATCATAACAGTGACAGTATAGTCTGAGAATTTTATTTTCCATTTTATATTTTCCTTTTATATTTTGGCCAAATTCTTTCCTCTCCTCCCTCCTCCAGTTCTTCCTAGATTCTTCTGATCACTCTACCTACGCATAACTTGGTGTTCTTTATCTCTTTACATTAAAAAAAAAAAGAAAATGCAAACAAACAAAAACCAGTAGAACAAAAAGTACGTCACAAGCAAAACAATAAACACACAGAGAGCCGGGCATTGGTGGCACACGGCTCTAATCCCATCACTCGGGAGGCAGAGGCAGGCAGATCTTTGTGAGTTCGAGGCCAGCCTGGTCTACAGAGGTAGTTCCACAACAGGCTTCAAAGCAATACAGAGAAACCCTGTCTCAAACAATCAAAAATCAAAACACAAAAAATAAATACACAGAGAAGAAAACTAAAACAGACAAACAAAAACATGGGTGAATTTTGTGTTGGCTGAGCTAGCCCTGGTATGGGACGGGTCCTGCGGAGTGGCTGATATACCTCTGTCACTATGTAGACTATGTAGAAGAAAACTAACTCCCCCCCCCCCACAGGCACGAGTTGTGAACAGCCTCTGAGTGGTGGGACTTCGGGTCTAGCTTCTCTTCTCAGCGCTGGGGTTTAGTGTGTGGTTAGAATTTGTTCGGGTCTTGGTTGTATTGCCACAGTCTCTGTAAGTTCCCATGTGCACCAGTTTCTTATGTCTGGAAAATGCCGTTTCCTACGAATCACCCATCATCTCTGTCGCTTACAATATTTCTGCCTTCTCTTCTAAATTGTTCCCTGAGCCTTGAGGGGGGAGCTTTGATGAAGACATTGGATTTAAAACTTAGTGCTCTGAAATCTCCGACACACTCAACAATGTCCAGTTCTGGATCTCGGTGTTAGTTACTGTCTACTAAAAGAACAAGCTTTTCTGGTGATGGCTGAGTGAGGCCCTGGTCTATGGGCACAGTAGAATATCATCAGGAGTCAACTTATTGCTGAATTCATTTAGCTGAATGTTAGTGTTAGGTTTCCCCTGAGGCTCATGAGCTATCTAGGGTCAAGTTCTTAGCCACTGTAGCCATATCATGTATACGTGCCCTCTCAAGGAGTAGGCCTTAAATCCAATTAGAGGGTGGTTGGTGACTCCCATAACACCTGTGACACTACTGTACCAGTCTGTCTCAAAGGTTAGCTACTGCTGTAGCTTGCAAAGTTAATAGCTGTGTGTTGTTGGTTATGTTTTCCCTCCAGTAACCTTGCAGTACCATGAACACTAGTCAGTAAGAGTGATGTAAAGTTCTACGGTAGCAGGTTTTCAAGTGGATTCTCACACGGCCTTTACTGTTACTTATTCTTCCCCACAAGCCTTCTTCTACCATAGTATTCTCACATCCCCTCCCCATGTAATCCTCCTACTCTAGTTTCTTCTTTATCTTTACAATAACATGATATTATCTTTCCCCTTCTTTGTGTCCTGCCCACTTTTTTTTTTTTAATGTTAGATCAGAACACTCATATCTAAAGCTTAAAAGCTAAAACAACGCTGAAGGATAAAATAACTGCTGGAGGTGTCACTGTCCCAGATATCAGGTTGTACTACAGAGCTATAGTAATAAAAAGAGTACACTATTGACAGAAAACAGACAGACACATTGATCAGTAAAATACAAATGAAGACATCAATATAAATCCACATACATGTAGACACCTGTAGTGGTATGTTATTTATGATCTGATAAAGCTTGCCTTGAGATCAGAGAAGTAAAGCAGTCAAGCCACCAGAGAGCTCTCCCATCTCGCAAGTGCTCAGACCAAAGGATGATCCACAGACCTCACACTGCACCTCCAGACTGAGCTGCTCCTAACCTAATCTCAGGCTGCTCCTGAGACTGCACTGGGCTCCTTATAGTCTGTCTGGTGCTGGGATTAAAGCTGTGAGCTCTGTTTCTCTTTTAGACTGATTCACTCTCCTGTAGCACGGGGTGGCCTTAAACTCACAGATATCTTAAGTCCTGGGGTTAAACATGTGTGCCAACTCTGTCCAGCTTCTATGGCTGTGGCTTGCTTTGCATTCTGATCTCCAGGCAACCTTTATTAGATAATCAATCATATATTACCACAGATACCTGATTTTTATTTTTTAATTCATTTTTTTATAAATTTCTTTTTACATTACAACCAAAGTTCTCCCTCCCATCCTCTTCATCCCCCCTTGCCTCCTCCATGCTCACCCCCATCCATTCCTCTCAACAGAAATCTGATTTTTATAAAGAGGCCAGAAATACACACTGGAAATCAGCTTCTTCAACACATGGTGCTGGTCCAACTACATGTCTGCATATAGAAGAATGCAAATAGATCTCTACTCACCATCCTGCAAAAGTCTCAACTTCAAATAGATCAAGGACTTCAACATAAGGCTAGATACCCTGAATCTTACAGAAGAGAGAATGCAGCCTTGAATGCATTGGTGCAGGGATAGACTTTCTGAACAGAAACACCAGGATGTCAGGCACAAAGACCAGCAAATGACAACGGGGACCTCATGAAACCAGGAATCTTCATGTGGCAAAGCATGACTGGAAAATGTATTTAGTGGCTACATGTATGATAGAGGGTTAATATTTAGAATATGTAAAGAACTAAGAAACTGAACATCCACAAATCAAGTAGCCCAATTAAAGTGAGGTATAACAGAGTTCTAAACAGAGTTCTCAATGAAGACACACAAATGGCTGAGAAACACTCAAAAAAACGTTCGACATCCTTAGTCATCAGGGAACGTGAAATGAGAACTAATTTGAGATTTCATCTTACTCCAGTCATAATGGCCAAGATCAATAACACAAGGGGAATAAGGGGAACACTCATCCTTTTCTGGTGGACATGGAAACTTGTACAGACACTGTTGATTTAATATGAGGTAGTCAGGAAGCTGGGAATCAATCTACCTCAATATTCACCTATACATTTGTTGGGCATCGACCCAAAGGATTCTATTCCCTACCCCAAAAAAACACTTGTTTCGCCATGTACAATGTTCCATCCATAATAGCAAGGAATTGGAAAGAACCTATGTGTTCATCAACTGATAAATGAATAAGGAAAATGCAGTATATTCACAAAATGGAACATTATCCTCCTGTTAAGAAAAATAAAATGATGAAATTCACATCTAAATGGATGAAACTAGAAAAAAAAATCATCCTGAGGGAGGTAACCCAGGCTGAGAAAAACAAATATTGCACATTTTCTCTCATAAGCAAAGGGTAGCTTTTAAAATTCTGACTCTTTAAAGTAATTTATTCTTTGTGTTTCGTTATTAGTCTTTACATGTTTTGATCATATTCACTCCCATCCCACAATTATTACCAGATCCACCCACCCCTCCTCCTTACACACCCAACATTGTGATTTTTATCTCTTTTTCTTAAAATATAAAGAGCAGTTTATTCCCATCTGTGTCATCTTCTGCTGGGGCATTGTTAGCTCACTTTGCACTACACTCTTAGAGAACACTGACACTTTCTCCTAGAAGATAACAATTTCCAATATCTCTAAGGTTGGGGGTGACATTGTGTGCCTAACTCCATCTTCAGGCTGGGATTTGGTCTCATTTCGGCTTTCTTGGAATCACTATGATTCTTTCTGTATCGAGCAGATGATGTTTCCTTGTAGTCACCAGTAACTTCCTGTTCTTACACTTTTCCATTCCTTCTTCTGCAATAATCCCTGGACCCTGGAGGAAGAGGGTGATAGATAGGAGTGGACTTACACCGATACGAGTGAATAACTGAAACTGTTTTCCTGCTCCAGAAGATGCAGTATCTACACTTCCAAGACAGCAAGCCAGCCCCTCCTCTACCTTATACTGGGTCACATCTGCACCTGGAACCACGCCCAAAGGGTGTGGCCACCTCCACAAGTTCACTGGCATGACACGATGTCACTACAGCTTGGTTGGGTGTTATGCACATTTAACAAAATAATAGCAGCAGATTCTTACTTATTACTTATACACTTTCTAGACACAGGTTCTTGGCTCAATAGTGTTGCTATTGCTCAGTAGTGGCTCAGTGAATGGGTATTTCATGGTGCCATGGTGTATGCCTTAAATCCAAAAAGAAAGTGATTGGTTTTGTCCAATATGTTAATGTCACTATTGCACTGATGACATGTGTTTACACTGATCATTGTAACTTGCTGGCTCCACGGCTGGATGATTGATGATTACCTTATCTCCTGTAGGATGCATACATGTTCCAGAATTAACTGCAAGGAAAAAAATCTATAAGAAGATTCTGAAGAAAAGTGTTTGGAATTGTTCACCATATATTTCAGATAAAATGGCCTATGTGAGATATATGTTAAGACATTTTACATAATAGCAACAAACTCATTAACATTTGTATTTGTGCAATGATGGATGCATGTACTGTCAAGACTTAATGTGTATTTTCTGAGGTACGTTTTAGCAGAAAATTTTTTTTTAAAGTTCAAGTGTGTGGTTGTTAATATTTTAAGCTGTATTTCTAATCTGAAAAGGACCTGTGGTTTTGAGTGACCCAGGAGGCCTTGTTATCCTCAGCACTACATCACACATACAATAACTCCCCTTACATTCATGCTATACCATGCAGATTGCAAGAACTATTCAGTTCAGAGTAGAGAAAGAAGTGTCATGTCTCCCATATATATTTCCATATATATTATATATTTTCATATGTATATGGAAATATATATACAAAATTCGGGTTTTTAACTCAGCTTGTGGAACCTCCTCTTCCTTTCCCCTAAAGCAACATTAAATAAAACCAGCGGACACACAGAAGAAAAACAAATTGGCTGTTGCAAAAGATGAATAATTCCCCGTTGTGAATTGGGGGCTTTGCACCCCCAAGAAGACCAGCATTTTGTATTACGCTAGCCATTTATCAGTGGTATACTGATGGATCTTTGAAACCACAGGACAGTAATAGGAGCTGATAGGGTTTTAGTGTGGTCACAGGCTTTGATTATAATGCCGAGGGGTTATCTATCAGCATTGTGCTTTCCAGTCCACATCAGGTTCTGCATCCTGATGGAGAACCTTTGATGCTCTCCAGCATCCAGCTGGCAGGGGAATTGGTCTTAATCACTTTCTCTGAAAGCAGGAGAGAGCAAAGAAGGGACTTGGCAGTGTTGGTAACATTAAGTGTTATGCTTTTGAATGAAAGCCAGCACATGGTACTCTCCAAATAGCTAGTAAATTTGCTCAATTTAAGGAAGATTTTTCTTTAACACTTCTCAGTCCAGAACTAAATTGTTCTTTGTGGAATTTCACTAAGTCATTGGATGCATTTTCAGTTACCAGGACCAATTTTTTTTCTATGTTTTGTATTTTGATTAAAAAAAAATATTTGGTTGTAGACGCTTCCTTGAAACATTTACAGATTATGGTTCACTACAACTTCATGGGAAAGGGCTGTCTCAGAAATCCTGTGTTCTTTTGCTGCTGCATTGAATTCAATCATAGTGAAAAGACTTAAGAGATGTTATTTAGAACTCTATCAATATCTTATTTCCCAAAGAACACCCATAGGAACTATAGGCTACCCTGGCATATGTGAACATATGATCTCTCTTCTTGGCACAGGCTTTAACAAAGTGAAGAGAGGCAAACTTTGCAATCACCCTGTTCCTATGTATTCCTTCTTGCTCCATTGTGAACTCCAGTCTAGGAACTGTTATGAAGTCACGTGGTCTTGGTGAAATAGTGTGAGGCCTTGGATTGGCTTCAAAGCACAAGAAAGGACCTGGATTAAGGGAGGAGGTAGAGTGAACTTGGCCTTGGATTGCCATGCCAGAGCTGGTGTTGCCTGCAAGTGTGTCTGTCAGGAAATTCCCCTGGATTTTATAACTGTGTGAGGCTTTCTCGCCAAGTGATCTAAATCATTATTTACTTGTAAATAAAATGCCCTGCTCCTATGTCCTGTCAAACAGTGCGCCTTCAACGGATATTAAAGCCACAGTTCTTCAATCTTATGGACACAGTATTTTTTCCACAGGAAAAATGTATTTGATTTGTGTAGACTCTTGTTTGAAATTAATAATTCGAATAGTGGATCATTTGTTTAAAGTTGTTAGCTGTCCTGCAAAGCAGTTTTTGTCACATTGTTCCTGCCTGGACTCTGAATACAATGCAAGAAGAGATGCAAAGCGGAGGGAGAATGAAATGAAGGGGAAATAGAATCTGTGTTTTAATGTGCTTGAAATTATACTAATTAAACATGTCATTTGGGATGACGAAAAAGTGAAACTTGACAGCTGTGCTGTTTAGAACTGTAGTGAGAGGGAATGAATTAATAAAATACTGTGAGATACCCAAAGTCTGCATACTCCTGGTAAAGTGGGGTGTGCGCTATACATTACATTTAGGAATTCATCTTCCCACTTAGGTACATGTCTTTCCTTTGAGTCATAGATCAGCTTATGCTTACTTTTTTCAATATTTTGCTTGTGGAGTGTGATAGTGGATAATTTGGGGGTTATATGTTTACAAAAAGGGCATTGCTTATAAATACTTATGTCTGTTTTTGAGACTCATTAATTTATTTTGGTGATTATTTTGCCTGCATGTATGTCTGTGCACAATCTGTGTGCAGTGATCCCAGAGTCCAAAAGAGGGCACCAAATTCTTTTGGAAGTGGAGTAACAGACAGTTGTGAGCCACCATGGATGCCTGGGAATAAAACCTGGATCCCCTGGAAGAGCAGTCAGTGCTCTTAATCACAGGTCCACATCTCCATACACGCACACAGCACACGCATATTTAAATAATCGATGCCTCTCTACCGCATACTAGTTATCAATTTTGCTTTTACATATTAGTCGCTGTTATATATTAGAAACTTCAACACATCATCGCAAAAGCTTCCATTTCTGCTTTACAGTGTGGAAAAGCATCACAGAGATGCTAACGGATATTCTAGACTCACTCTATGGGAAGTAATTGCCCAAGCTGGGGTTCACCTTTGGCCTGTGGCGTTCCAGAGTCTGTGCTCGGCTTTGAAGGAGAAACAGCCTCTGTTTGAGACGTGTGACAGGTTCCTTCCTAGTGGAGGCCTTACCCTCTCCATGGAGCAGATACGAGGTGGAGGGAGGAGTGGGGAGAACAGGAGGAGAGGAGGGAGGCGAAACTGGGATTAGAATGTAGAAAGTAGATTAATAAATAATATTTTTAAAAAGATAAAAAACAATATCTTTTACCTATAAAACCTAACTACCCTGGCTTCACTTGGCGTGTACACAATAGTTCACAAAGTTCTGTGTCCAGCTGCTGTCATGGAGTAACATCAAACAATCATGTTCTTTCTAGAAGCTAGTAAGAGAAATGTTCGTTGTTGAAACTGGTCAATTGAAACTTGCTTTTTCTGATTTTATTATATTTGGGATATTTGTCGCATACTAAATTTCCATGACTACTTTTCCAGACCACATGGCAGCCAAGAGGAGTACAATGTCATTATCCGTGATGTTTCACAGAGCCAAGGCACCGTGGGTTCAAAGGGCTGTCATAAAAATCTCAAATTACTTGAGAACATTCCCAATATTTCCAGGTTCAACTCTAGATCTTCTTGTTCTGCATTCTTGTACTCTTCCTTTCTACGTTTATTCTATCATCTATCATCGCATGGGTGTTCAGAGCTACACAGCTGCAAGCCCTCAACAGGACCACCCATCTCTATGCAGGTTCTTGATCCAGGAATCTATTTGTGCACCTATGTAATAGTCTTCTATAGGTCACATGTTCTCTAAGACATTCATTTCCCAATATCCAACACTTATATTAACTGGCCCTGGGATGTTCAGAGAGAGCAATCTGTGTTTATCTGGGATGTGATATATCTGCTTTGGGACAATTCATGAAGCTGAGCTCTCTTGCGTCATGGGCTCCTCTTTGCTGGTGAGACAAGCAGTGACCTTGCTACCATCATATTTTATCTTTTTTGCCTCAATTTGTTTGGTATTTGGGAAGATGTGCCTTCATATGCCCCATTGTTAACTTTTCCTGTAGATTCCACACACATCTGTGCCCAGCCTCGTAACTGTTCTGTATGTCTGTGAAGAGTTCATTCCATCCTCATTATTTCTTCTGTTAGCACTAAACCCTTCTGCTGGTGTGATGCATTTCTAAAACCCCATCCTTACGCCATCTACATAAGTTGTCATTCTTCCTAGTTGGGATAACGGTCAGTGTAAGCAGATCTCACAGGTTTCACCCCATGTTCCTTTGAACTATCAAGAAAATGAATTTGCAATTCGTGGGTTAACAATAGTTCACCGAAATAGCAAAATCACACTTTGTCACTCTGCACTCTTCTGAGCAATGAAAAGTGTCCTCTTCCTATTCCCTGTAGTTGGTGAGTTAAGTTTCTAACATTCCTAAAATGTCTCCATATTTAGGACACATATTCACATGGTTTCTGGAAAACAGAACTTAGCCTATTCTGTATCAATGTACCTTCAAGCAACAGTGTGCATTTATTATTATTGTGCAATGTCAGTTCCTTTTAATGTTCTCATGCTAATGCATCCATTTTGCTTTTCTTTATTTATTCAAGAATATTGTGATATTTTGCATCACTAATCAAACCTCCAGAGAATTCATTGTCCTTCTGTTACCAGTTATTCCTTCATACATAGTTGAGATACGACCCTTAAAAAAACATTGTATATTTCTTTGAAATGTTTATTTCAATATCTTGGAAAACATATTTACATATTTTTTAACTTCACAGCAAAGTAGATTAATGTTAATCTCTCACCTATATATTATGAAAATAAGAAAACCTTTATAAGTATTTTTGCACAATACCTGGCCCCAAGTGAGCAATATATAAATATAGACCACCATGACTTTAACAAATAAACCCTCATTGGTATTAATTTAACTGACAGCAATTAAAACCCAGACTTGGTTATGTCACTGTTCTGTCCTTAGAACAATGACCGAGAAGACCATCCAAACTAATAACCTCTACTCTACAATTTTAAGTGTTTTCAGCTACATGGGATCAATGGTGGTTCGACAATGTTTAATAGCTAGTTCCAGAAGTAAGTGGTCCACAAATTTTAAAGTGCATTCGTCTACACAGTGCCGTGACCTTTCACACAGTCCTGCTCCTGTATTTTAATGGATCCACACCCTGTTCTGCACAATCCACTTTGTAGTCTGAAAACTTGCAGTGACAACTCTTTTTTTTTAAAGGCTTTATTTATTTATTTATTTATTTTTATTTTTGTCATATTCTTTTTCATTAATTATATATACATATATATTTATTATTTGTTCTTATTTTACATACCGATCCCAGTTCCCTCTCCCTCCTTCCCTTTCTTCCTTCCTCTTTCATTTCCTTCCATCCTCCCAAGCCCCCTACTCCCTTCCATTCCACCCATCCCCACTCCACAGGTAGGGTGAGGCCTTCCAGGAGGGGTCATCTAAATCTGTCAAGTCATTTGGAGTAGGGACTAGGCCCTCCCTCCTGCCTCCATGAAGAATGTGCTTCCAAAGTCCTTTTGTGCACCAGCAATACATCCTGGTTCCACTGTCAGAGGTCCCTTAGACTGCCCAGGCCTTCTAACTGAGACCCACGTTCAGGAGGTCTGAGTCAGTCCAATGCTGGTTTCCCAGTTATCAGTCTGGGGGGGGCCATGAACTCCCCCTTGTTTAGGTCAGCTGTCTTTGTGGGTTTTTCCAGCCTGGTCTTGACCACTCATCACTCCTCCTTCTCTGATTTCAGGAATTCAGCTCAGTGTTTAGCTGTGGGTATCTGTGTCTGTTTCCATCAGCTACTGGATGAGGGCTCTATGATAGCAAATAAGTTAGTCATCAATCTCATTATCAGGGAAAGACATTTAAGGTAGCCTTTTCACTGTTGCTCAAATTGTTAGTTGGGGTCAGTCTTGTAGATCTCTGGACATTTCTCTATAGAGTCAGTTTTCTCTATTATGGTATCTCTTTTTTTATTTTGCTCTCATCTATTTGTCCCCCGGCTCAATCTTCCTGGTCCCACATGTTCTCCTCTCCTTCCTTCTCTTTCTCCTAACTCCCTCTCCACCAACTGCCCCCCCCACTCCCAATATGCTCAGTAGATCTTGTTCTTTTCTCCTGTGAGGGACCTCGTATGAAACTCTTAGTGTCCTCCTTGTATCCTAGTTTCTCTGGCGGTGTGAATTACAGGCTGGTGATCCTTTGCTCTATGACTAAAATCATAGTACATGTATGTACTAAGAGTGAGTACATACAATGTTCACTGTTTTCCTTTGTCTGCTGAGGTTGGGGGCATGTGCCACAAGTCTGGGAAGTATTGCCTGACCTACTGCCAAGGGTCCCAAGCAGACATGTTTTGTTTTGGTCAATAATTCCAGAATACATCCCATGACACATGCATAGGTTTGAGAGTCGATCTGCTTATGGAAAGTGCATCTTAAATGTGTTGTTACCAACTCTCATTATTTATATAGACACATTTAGAACATATGTGCCTATGTCTCTGGTTAACTCAGGTATCCTGTAGGTCTCACATCATGTTTTATAAAGATAAGGGCATATCTTCTTTTTAAAATTTATTTCCAATGTAAAAGAAAACATGAATGTCAGTAGTATCATCCTTAGGACAACAGCAACAGGGACCAGAATTGTTCTTTTCAGGGATGATCTCAAGAAGTAGCCATGTACTGCTTACTAAATGGTAAATATGAGCCTTCTCAGGTTTTGATAAAATAGCATTTTTCTTTTGGTTTATTTGTCTGTTGAGATCGTATCTGTCTATGTAACACAGACATGCCTCACATGCGGTACTCTGATGTCATCCTCTCATGTGTGTGAATTACAGGTATGTTCTATTACTTCCGGGTTACTTCAGAAATAAATTGACTGCAATTAGATTTATATTTTTACTTTGAGTACAGGACCATAGAATAAGATGTCACATATATGAAGGAAAATGTAGGCCCGTATCTGAATGGACTGATCAAATGCATTCTAGAAGGATAAGTTTACTTGAATGTTGTGAAATGACAGTCATCTTGCTACATGCACTTCCTGTAGCCTCAGAAAATTACTTCCAAATTCATGACATTCTAAAGACAACTCATTGTAGGTTTTCCAAATATTTTGGATGTTTCTTATTGGCATTTTATTTCTAAGTGTTTTAGTGTCTTCAGAAACAAAATGTTCTTAGT
Source organism: Cricetiscus sungorus (assembly GCA_030556225.1). Lineage (NCBI taxonomy): Eukaryota > Metazoa > Chordata > Mammalia > Rodentia > Cricetidae > Cricetiscus > Cricetiscus sungorus. The sequence continues at coordinate 2,839,901 of JANBXA010000737.1, read as the reverse complement.
TTGGTTTCAAAGACAAAGAACATTTTAGTTTTTGGGGTCCTGCAGTATGAACTGCCATTCTGTAAGACAGTCGATAAATAAACAATTCTGTGATTGATTGCTTTGAATTTCCTTGAATGTTTGAACCACTCTTAACCCCTGACATGTTTCTGAGCGGCAAGCAGTGACATGCTGCAGGATGGAAATTAATTCTTAGTTGTCCAATTAAAACTGGCATTTGCATCTCAAGCAATTCCCTTAGAGAAAAATGCAAAGGAGGAAGTCAAATGCGTTTGAAGATTAAGTGGAAATGCACATTATAACCACAAAACTAATTAAAATTAAAGAATGACAAAACTCTCTTCTTAGTGAAGGATTCAATTTATTATCTATTTTAAATTATCTTCATTTGGTATCAGCAAATATGTTGGTGGTCAGACAGGCAAGCAGCTCTCTCAAGTCCTGCATAATTAGAACAAATGATTGCTGGAGGATTTAAAAGAAGTAGAGCCTTGAAAAAAAACCCAACATATAAAAACACATTGTTTTATGGCACTAATATAATTGTTTCATTTAGAATGAAGTGGTGGCATGTGCACACACACACACACACACACACACACTTATGTTGTGCAATGATTTAGTGAAAAAATAGAAACTGAACACTTACATATTCAATTATTCATCATAGTAGTTTATAACAAACTCTGTGTTTCTGTTATTAGGAATTTTTATTTACTTCTTTTGATAATTTCACACATGACTATCATACTGTCTGCATTCCTCCCTCAAAATTCTACCAGTCTTTCTCCATCGCCTCTCAAAAATAATTTGTTTCTTATTCCTTCCTAAATAGTGTTGCATATATACCCGTATGTATTTATCAAGGCCCGCCCCTAGGTGAAGAGCTATACACAGTTCATAGTTCCTGAGCAATAGAGATTCAATGTTTGTGATTTATTTTTATCATTTCAAAATTGTTGTATGTGTGCACACACATATGCACACTCAAAAGTGTGCATAGGCTCATGATTTCAATGGCTTAGAGAGTCCAGGAGAGAGTGTCAGATTTTTCTGCTGTTGGAGTGTTACAGGGCATTGTGGGCATTGAATGGGAATGCTAGGAACCAAACTCTTATGCTCTGGAAGAGCAGCAAGCACTCCCAACTGCTATGCTGCCTCTCCAGCCCCAACTATACATTTGCCATGCTAACCTTCTGAAGAACAAAGATGTACACAATGCTCACTGCTGTCCCTCGGCTGCGGAACTGACCTTTCCTATAATTTAATATTATTTATTTTGAAGATGCTTTTGTAAGAAATAAAATGTTGAAATTTAAATGATTGTTGATGAGAAAGCATTCTAAGTGCCAAAATTTTATGTATCTGAGTAGGACATGAATTATAATTAAAATAAATTGGTGAAAGCGTGTCATGTGCATTCATGATGATGACACAGAGCAATTCACTATATTGTTCAATTAATTCACACTATTTAAATCCTGTGATGACTGTCCAGTTTATATATACATTCTGCTTGGAATTATTAGCATATGTTTTACAACACAATTATTACAATGCTCTTGATTCCTTTCAATTTTTTTGTTGTTCTCAGCATCCTTCTGTAGGAAATCCTTCACTATTCAGTGGACGACTGTAGATAAACACATGGACGTATGTGTAGGGGACAGTTTGGTTCAAGTCTTATTAGTTGTAAGTCTGAAATCCTAATAGTTCCTTCATTCTATTGAGTTTTTTTTTCATTTTATGTTTTTATGGTGGTGTCTTACTTAAACACCACAGGTTTATAATGAAGCAAGGCAAGGGTTTGTGAAAGAGTAAATGCTCACTGAGAGGTCAAAGCCCGTCTTGCTTATTAATGATTGAGTTGGTACACCATGCTCCCACCATCCCCACCCCTTCCTCTTCTCACTGTCCCTCCTTCTTTCCTTCAGCCAGTGTCTTGCTTCCATGTCACCGACATTTTCTTTGTGTGTGTGTATATATGTGTGTAGATCAATATTCTGCATATGGGTAAAATATAATATGACCGTTACACTCTGTTCTCCCAGATTGCCCTCTCCTTTCCCGATTAGACCCCAGCTTCTTCCCTAATAGCACACATATGCTTTTATGATGTATGTAGATAAAAGATAAAGGTTGTTAGATAAGTTATAGTTGGATGCATAGATGGCAAATAAATCGTAGAAACATCGCTGTGTCTATGATAATGTCAATTACCTTTCCTATTCTGTTATTTTTCTTGCAAATGACATAGATTTTTCTCCCCTACCACTAGACAGGATTTATCTGAGTTACATGCCACATGTTCCTGACCATTGTGCTATTGGTGGATTTAAAATATTCTCCAACTATAGACACTAACCTATCTGTATGGCAGGTTAATATGATACCAATCATATCAAAACAACAGACCAAACAAGACAAAGAAGAACAAACGATGTCGAGACCCACCCTGCATTTGATCCACTCTTTTCTATTTCCTATCAATAATTCTGTGATACCTATATCATGCAAGGAAGCATCTCTAATTTGTAGTCTGAACTTGTACCACTGTTCAAATCAACAGTTTTTAGTTCTCTTTGAAGAACTGAAATTGAAAACCTATTCTTTTGGATAATGTTATTAATTTCTTTTTGTTTTTTGTTTTTTTTTTTAGTATTGCATACATGAGTATTGTATTTGCATCATGTGCATCCTCCCTTTCCCTCTCTAAGTCTTTCTGTACCCTCACTATCCTTCTCTTCTAGAATTGTTACTGTTACACACACACACACACACACACACACACACACACACACACACACACAAACACGCAGGCTTCCACACTATGGAGTCCATTCAGTGTTACTAATCAACACCGGTGTTTAAAACTGTCCATTTGTGGTTGGTTCACCCAATTTCTGGTCCCTGCAGAAGAGGAATCCTCCTTCTCTGCAGCCACTGTTTGCCTGGAGATCTTCGCCTGGGGGTAAATCCAGGTGAAAGTAGTCTACAGTACAAGGAAGACAGTGTAGGATTTCACCCCCAGCCTTGTTTATTAAGAAGGTATTACCAGATCTTTTACAGCACTTATGTGAACTTATATTTACACATTTAAATGAAAATAATGTATTTCTAGTTTGGGTTTAGTGACTTACTTTTGAATAACTAACTGTCCTACTAGATCATTTAATATTTCTAAATGTACCTTAAAAGTTTGTGGGGAAAACTTTGGATATCATTACACACAAATAATGGTCCCTAAATAAATCTCATTTTCATGAAGATTAAGTAAAATGTCATTTATAATTGAGGGTTACAACAGATAGAAGAGGCTGCATGCCTGATGTTCTTTGGGTGGAGGTGATAGTCAGGGTATATTAATTGTAATAATTAATGTTCTTGAGCATGGGGCAGATGGATACATAATTGATCACTGGAACCCAGGAAAAGGCAAATGTGAAAAACATCTTGTCCTCAGAGAGTGTGTGTGCTGTCAGGTAAACTGACAGGGACATGAAACCAAAGATACAGATAACGCAAGGTTGATAACAACCAAGAGGGCAGGAACAGCTCATCTCACCCCTGCTCCAGATGGACGCCTTGTTCTGCAAAAAGAACCTAGTAAGATCCAGCCAGCACTGGAGAGGCTGAGGCAGGAGGATCACACTCATGATCCGGCACTGGAGAAGATAAGGCAGGGGGTTGAGCAGTTTTAGGCCAGCCTGGGCTGCATGGCAGCCCTGTACGCCCCTGTCTCAACCAGAGAGAGCACAGTCACGACAGAGACCAGCCTGCCTCGAACCAGGCATGATTTTATGCTTGCCACCTTGTTGGTGGCCAATGAAGTTTTATTGAAGGAACAAATTAAATTTCAGAAAAGAAAACAGTTAATTACAGTTAAACCTTCACATCTAATATAATAATCTTGAATATTCATTTTACCAGATACATCTGAATTAATTCATGGTTTTAAATAGACACATTTTGACCTTGATTTTTTTTATCTAAGAGTCATATCTTCAATAGTCATGAAATAGAGATATGATTATACCTATATTTAAATATTTACCTATAATATGAAAGTAATTAATCCCAGCACTTGGGAGACAGAGGCAAGCGGATCTCTACGAAGTCAATGCCAACCTGGTCTACAAAGCTAGTTCCAGCAGAACCAAGGCTATCACACAGAGAAACCCTGTCTTGAAAAACAAAACAAAACCATAAAAGAAAGAAAATGAAGTGTTTATAACGCGCAATCTGGGATGCTCAGTGTCTGTGCTCTGAAGTTCATAGTGAATTTTAATGGACATGTCTGTAAATATGTAGAAGGGTATGCATTTTCTGATTATCACCTGATACTAACCCAGGACTAGCTCATTCTCTAGTGCTCCATTCACTCTCAGATTATAAACACTCCCACTGACTTTTCACACCCTCAGTAACATGAATTAACTATATATTTTATATAACATACCTTAGTGCAAATTATACATAATATATACACTTTTTCTCCTAGATTTAAAGCATTACAAACACATTTTCAGACCATGTGGGTGATCCTTCTGAACCACATCTCACTATAGGATACAGATAGAGTCATCTTACAATCATATCTGAAATCTTTCAGGAAGATTTGCATTGATGTGCCCAGACATTAGCTTCTACTTACATTTTAATTTTCAAAATACACAATGCATGATTTTCTTCTGGGCTGTTTTCAGTTCTTCTACGTTGTAGAACAGGCAATGTGTTCATGAACGTGTCCATCAATGCCGTCTTTTGGGAATGTCACTGGTTCCCTCATGTTATGGTAGAGTTCTTTGTCGAGTATGGGGTTCTACTGGATTTCCCCATTAGAATATACCCAGCACAGCATCCTCTAACTGCATCAGTTACTCTGTACTGTACCATTCCTGGCTATAGACTCGGAGCCTTTCCTTTGGGGCAGTTAGTTCAAAGAGAACCTTACAGGGGTAGCTGTGTCTCTATGGAGAAGTCCTTTTGATCTAGTCTCATTTGCTACCTCACAAACAGGCTGTAGTCAAACCACTTATCCTGTACTCACTACATCACATGGCTTGCACCTGTGGAGGACATGCCTGGCTCACTGTTAGGTGTTCGAGATCAGACTCACTTTAACGGAAAGTGTGTATTTAAAATAAATATCTGCCAGGCAAACCAGGCATAGCAATATACACCAAGCCTAGGATTTGGGTGGAGGATGCCTGTTTATCACATCAACACCTTTTGTGGGTTGAGGTTTTTTTTTTTAAGCATTTAGTTGCTGTGTAGAGGGGCAGAGACTATCACTCCCTACACATTCTGACCTTAGGCCATTTACTTCTTTCAAAATCAGTTTTCCACAACAAGGGGATGTGATGGGGGAGTATTCTTCTGTGTATATGTTTCTCTTGTTGGTTAATGAATAAAGCACCGATTGGCTGATTGGCCAGACAGGAAGTGACATATCTGGGCAGAATCAAGATATAAACAGAGACAAAGAGGAAATCACTCTCTTCTTTGCAGAGATGCTGAGCAGTCATGTAGCAGGCAAAGAAGTTGCAGGTCTGACATTCCCCAGTAAGCCAAGACCATGTGGAAACAAAGATTAGTAAAAATGAGTCAATAATTCAGACAGAGCTAGCCAATAAGAAATGCTAGTCACTGGCCAACAGCCTTATAACTAATACAGCGACTGGGTCAGAAGGCTCTCTTACAGGGATGAGGCTGGGGGAACCAGAGACTAAAGGGATAAAGGTTGTCTGGATACTCAGTTCACTGTGCAGTACATGGAAAACAGACCATGGGTCATTTCAAAACTTTGCATTATATTTATTTTATTAATAATATCCTTAAAAATGGAAGTACATATGCCAGGAAAAGCTATATGACTAAAGTAACTGTATGAGTAATTATTTGAAGGAAGGAAAATAAAAGTGATAAAACTAAGTTAAACTCACAATATTCCAGGTTTGCCCAAGACAGACAGACATACAGGAATTGGGTCCTTTGTGTTTGATTATTGTCAACGATGCTTACTTGGCTGCCCCATGGTCACAGTCTGATAAGGCTCTACGGATGGAGACAAGATTCTCCCTCGGGAGGGAGGAGGGATAAAGCCCAGGGATGCAGCTCAGTGGGTTGACCGATTAACCTGCATGTGGGAAGTGCATGCACCAGGTGAATTGAGGCCAGCACTTAGAGGTGGAGGCCAGGGGATTAAAAGTTCAAAGTCATCCACAGCTGCAAAGCAAGCTTGAAGCCAGATTAGTGTTCATGTGACCCTGTTTCAAGAATAAGCAACAACAGAAACCCGGGAAAGATGTAAGAGGTAAAGAGGAAACATGGATACCCCCTTTCCATGGTGGGTTTAATACTGCAGGAGACTTCACTCTGTCTAAATGAAAAAACAAATATCTGAAGAGTGAACGCTTTTGGTCTCTCCATGGATGAAGCCAGTTTTGAGATGCGCTCTTTAAATAACAATAGTAGAGACCAGAATCATAGTTAAGGTGAGGGCTTAATGCCCCCTAAACCACGTCTTCAGATGCCACCCAGAGTTTTGTTCAGGAAAATGTCTTTTGATTTCTTTATTTCAGAACAAATAGCAAATAGATGTCTCTATATTAGGTGACAGGGAATGCACATGGCCCGCCCCAATGGCTGGCTTGTTATCTTGTCTGGAACCCTGGTCTCCCAGGCCGTTGCTCTGGCATGCCATAACTTCACAGCCATCCTCGGTACCCATGCATAGCCAGACTTCAGCTAAGGTTAACTTGGCTGGTCACAGAATAGAGCATACAACGCTTCATTGGTCTGTCTAGTTTTCTGATAGTCATTGTATCAAGTTGGTTCAAATACTAACAAACTGTACTGTGGTCCTCTTCCTAGAATCTTTTATTTTGTCTTGTTGATTAAGGTTACTTGATGCAAAAGGAAAAGTACAAAGCAATTTAAACATGGGTAACAGTGAAAATGAAAGCCTTAAAGCGAGGAAAAAAACATTCCATATTAAGGGGCACTGTTGGGGCCCCTCCAGAATTCCTCCCAGGAAACACAAAATATAACAGGTAAATATATGTCTAATATGCACACCAGAGCATTTACTATAGTAGGTTATTTTCAGTTTTGTATTTAGAGTAATTATTTTAGCCAGAATTTAAAAGTATATTATTTATTATTATTATTATTATTATTATTATTATTATATCATCATCATCATCATCTGTGGAACAGTTTTTTTTAATTTTTTTGAGGTGAATTTCACATAGTTAGAATGTGCTTTTTATTCAGTGAAACTCATGACTGATGCTGGCTTCAAGGTCATGGTCCCAGCTAATGCTGTTTTGTAGGCCTCACATGGCTAAAGTACAGCTGTCACTCCTCCCTGCTGACCTTTGACTTAAAGCCCTTGGGAAGATACATACACCCTTGTCTTGAGGGTCCTGATGAGACCCTGGGTGTTGGGAGAAGCTCAAGCATCCAGAACGGCTGTGCAAAGCTTCTCGGTTTCTATGATTATTGTTGGGTAGGGTCCTCTGCATCTTCACAGCACTCACAGTCTGTTTCCATCTTATCTTAGGAGCTCCAAGCCCTTCAGTTTCAGATGCCAAACAGAGTCCAGTTAGGGCCCGATGATTCCCTCCTACAAGGAGTAACCCCTCCCAGGGCCACCCGTGTGCAGGGCTCAGAACCACAGTGTCTAGCCACAGGGAAGAATGGGAATACAGGGAAGTTTAAGGTTATTGCAGATAATCTGCTTGTGTCCTCAACTTAAGAAGCTCTACAAATGGGCACAGGCAGCTCATCAGCGAAAGGCCCTCACTGCCAGTCCCTAAGAACCTAAATCATCTTCCACATGGACCCACGTGGTGGAAGGAGTTAACAGTTAAAAACTGTTCTATGATGCCCACATGAGCATGCATGTGTGTGCACATGCCATCCCACAAAACAGAGAAATCGCTATAGCAAATAAATAAATAAATAAATAAAAATACATTTAAAATGTACAGAAAAGATTTCACTTCAGTTACGACATGAAATGGGAACAAAACCTCTTAAGAAAAGTTTCCAATAATTTGTTCAGAAAAATTATATTTAAATGGGTACCAATTGGATCCTTTGTCCCCTATGGCTCTGAGATACCTGGATTTGCTCTCTTGGATTCGGGGAAGCATCCTGGTGAAGAAACTGCCACAGGCTGCAGAGGTAGAACAGGACGCAGAGTAGAGGTGAATGCCCCTCAGTGAACCAGAAGGGGAGACCAGCAGAGTTAACCTCGAGTCGTCTTCCCACCCCATCCCTCCTTATTCTTTAAAGAAAACACTATGCTGTATGCAGCAGGCTGGAGCACCACTGAAAATACCTGGAAGGACACAGGACAAGCATCAATGTGCTCACCATGAACACCCACACAGTCCTGTAAGGGGCCCTGCGTGCACCATTCCCAGTTATTTGAGAAAATGAGTGTGACTTGGTTAAGCACTGAACTCTCACATGGATGTTGGGTCACTGTCCTACCCTGCACACCGCTCTGGTAATCACTGTTACACCGATTTCACATTGCTTTACATTTTATCATTTTAGGTAAATCCAATTCTTATGGACAAACTGTAATGTTTTTTTTTAAATCATGTAAACATATTTTGATGCATGATAGTGCAATAACTAAAATTTTGTGTTTGCACAGAATATATATATATATGTGTATATATATATATTTATATATATATACACACATTCTATTTTCTTACATAAATTACACATCTATTTTTCTTCTCCTTCTGTGAACTACAACAATGAAATAGATGTTGGAAAACACTATTTTGTTGCATATAATGTCCATATCTATGTAGTCTATAGTTAGAGTCACTACAATTCATAGTTTGATTTAACTTCTAAGTGTGTATTTTCTACTTCATCATCAATTTAAGCTAGATAAACTAGGTAAGAGAGCCAACAATGTACCTCTTCGTTTTCTAGTATTGAGTGGGGTAGACAGAAAGGGCCTGGCCAGTGGTTGTACAGTTAGGGTTCTTGGTGAAGGGTAGTGGGAACAGACTTGTTGGGAGCTCGGCTGCGTGGACATAATGTAACATGTGGCATTTCTTCATGATAACATGTTAGTCTTGAGAGCACTCAATAGATAACTAATTATCATCTGGTGAACATTCTTCAGTCAAAGAAAAAGTGAAAATCAATTCAGTGTGTGCAGTGTGTGTAACTGTTAACCTAAACAGCAAACTACCAAGCCTGAGTGACTTTTTGGTTTTTGGCAGGAAATCTGCAGCAAAGACTGCAACATATCATTCTCTGAACCAAAAGAGCCAGTGATGGGTTCCAGTGGTAATATTTTTATTGATTACGTCTCCCTTCTACACAGCTCATGCAACTGTCTGATTGCTACTTGAAATGCAACATGCGTGTGTATTTCCAGGTTGGTGTTCAAGGAAATGCTGAATTCTTACTTTAGAGAAAAGGTCATACATATTGGCCACTTTTCCATGGGCGTTTCAGTATTTAAACTTGAAATGTACTTTTGATAAGTGATGGCAGGCATGCTTAAATAAGCAAATGGTAAGTGCTGAACAGAGGCTGTGTTTGCTCGCACTGAGCATAACACCTAATGAGTGAGAGGAGAGCTCATTTTCCAAGATGTCTTTCATGCACAGTATGCATGTCAGCAGCAAGTCAGATCTCAGTTTCAGATGAAACCAAGGACAGAGGTTGTCTCTGCACTCCATCAACACCCTCTGTCGAGAAGTGTGTGTTTCTCCACTTTCTCATTCAGATGGGGTGACGTTGATTGTCTCATTTCCTAGCTGTTGTCTTTTCAGCAATGTTGTTAGTATCCAGGGCAAGTTAAGATGTCCCGATTTCATTGTTCCCTGAACACCTGTTTATTTATTCTTCTATTCAGCATTGATCCACGGCCTATTCTTTTTTAGACATTTCAACTGTCCTTTCATGTTGCTAGCAGTAAAACAACAGGTGTTCATGAATTTGATCCGAATCATCATTAGTGCTCTCATCCTAGTTAGGTTTCTGTTGCTATAATAAACACCAAGAGCAACCTGGGGAGAGAAGAGCTTGTTCATCTTACAATGTACACTCCGACATCAAGGGAAGCCAGGAGGGGAGCCTGGAGGCGGGAATTGAAGCAGACCCATGGAGACAAGCTGCCACTGGCTTGCTCAGCTACTTTTCTTACAAAGCTGGGGCCCACCTGCCTAGGGGCTGACACCACCCATGGTGGGCAGAACTCTCTTCTGATAATTCGTAATCAAGAAAGCGCCCACAGACCAATATGATGGAGCAGTTAGTTCTGCAGTTGAGTTTCCACGTTCCCAGGTGACTATAGGTTTGTGTCAACTTGAGAGGCAAAGCTCACTATGATTTCTTTTTTTTTTAATTGCTAGTGACCGACATTTGCCCCACAGAACAGTGTAGGACCCTTCATAAGGACTGTACCGGGGAGGTTTCAACTTGTTTCCTCTTTAGAAGGGACTCGTCTCACTGGCTGGTTTTCCTTGATGGGTCATCTCACAAAGGGCACATTATTGTGATGACCTGCAGTAGGATTGGCAGATGGCAAGCAGAGAGGTTATCTAGAACGCTACACAGTGAGAAATGAATGAGGATAATGGAGTAAATATCCTAGAAGGCACGTCATTTGTTTCCTACTTCTGTAGAGCTGCATTAACAAGTCTTCAGACATTAAATAAAAAAAGGTCATTTATTGAAGAGGAAAGGGTTTCTTCTCTATTTTGGCGGATCTGTGAAATTTATCAGCATTTCATTTGTTAATAAGACGTTCCCTCATGCTGTGCATAGAAGAAGAAGCTAAGGCATATTCCTGAAAATGTGGCTGCCTTCAGGACTTCTGCCTGAGGAGTGGGGTGGAGGCAATATCTGCTACTCATATTTTCCCAGTTTTGAATTTCCTTTAATTGTATCCTAAGCCACTCATTGCCACTAGGTATTGACAGAAAATTATAAGGATTTTTCTATTAGAAGAAAACATGATTGCAGCATTGGCAAATATTGCCATGGAGGAGTTGCCAACAGATTTTAAAGGCAGAACACAACTCTTCTACGCTGATGACCAGGAGTGCACAGGACACTCTTTGAGAATTTAAATTCCTGAAGATGAACTCTGACAATTCAGGGGTCTTCGTGTGTCATTTCCTAAAAGTTATGTGCAGATCTGTGAGAACACAATACAATTTCACACTCATCAATTTACACTGATGACTATGAATCTTCTTAGTCAAGGCAGAGTGACATTTCCCAGAATTAGGAAATATGTATGTTTCTAAGTAATAATGAACTGGTGTTGCCTACCCAAGAAGTGTTCATGTTTTCAGTTGGTTTTGGTGTTGCTGTAGAGGCAAATGATAAGAGAATGAAGAATGGTTGGACGATTTAAGGTGGAAGGGAGATTTAAGGTGGAAGGAAGATTTAAGGTGGAAGGGAGATTTCAGGTGGAAGGGAGATTTCAGGTGGAAGGAAGATGAGCCCTGCAAAGTACTTGGTTTAGGGCAGAAGTTGTGTCAATCTAGCACATTTTACAAAGTGTTATCCAAGCCTGCTTGGGAAACTCTGTCTTAGGAAAGTTATTCACAGACATTTCTCCTCTTTCAAAAGTAAAGAGACTCCCTCCAAGAATATATAGTAGTTTATGCATCTGTTTGTTACTTATAAAACACTCTGGGCATTTCTGTCTTTTAGGCATGAGTATTCATCTACAGTCATCTTAAGATTTTCATGTTTGCTCCATTTTTTTTAACATGAGGAAAACACAGTGCTTATGTGTGAAATTATCAAAAACTAAATTAAAATAAAAAACAGTAAGTAATGGCAAATTAAAAAATATATTTTAAAATTTATTGTTGAGTGGATCTTGAATCTCAAGTTCAGTCTTCAATAATGCAGTCTTCCCTGACGCAGTTCAGGTTTGCTGAAAAGGCCATGTTAGTGTCAGAATGTCAACACTGCTATACTCTGAAATGAACAGGAGAGTTTTCGGGGGAGGGCACATGCAGCTGGGCTGGTGTTTCCTGATCCCCATATCCCTGAGGGGACAGCAGGTGTGAGCTCTGACAGTTTCCCTAGTTTGCTCCTCCCCTTCACAGGAGGAGTGTCATTCTGTTGCTTTTCCTGCATCTTTCCTCATACCCCCTTCTCTTGTAGCTAAGTGGAAACTATCCCTCTGGTCTATGTTCCGAGAGATGGCAGAAAGATTAATATATTGAAGTAATGATGAGTGTTGATTCTCCAGGCTCATTGTCACTCCATAAAAACATCCCAGTTTTTGTAGCTCGCTCTTAAACTCACTGTCTGACTTTCTTGCCCGAACTTCTGGGCATCTCGCCTAATGAGATGGAACTGTTTCCTAAAAGTCCCCGAGTGTCTTATCATAAGCCTCCTAATTCTTCAAGTGTTTCCCAGAGAGAGAAAATGATCGCAGATGAGTAATGGAATGGTAATGCTCAACATGGTAAGCAAAAATCACCGCTGTCAAGTTCAATATAAATTCTGAGGCTAGAGTGCTAATTAAATGAATTTAATGAATTGAACTATTCCCACATTTTTATCTTAACTTTTCCATTGCCAGAGCTCCCATTTCAAGAAACTTCAATAATGTGCTTGTTTGTTTGACATATAAATTCTTTAAATTAATGCAACAGCAAACAAAACAAAACAAAAATCTGAAAATATATACCCCTCCTAGGTAGGTTCTTAGGTTAGGTAACACCAATTATGGTCCCATAGCAACATAAATAGGTGGTTTATCTTCCACCTTGCCTGAGATTCAGTTATCAGTAAAATTACATATTATTACTTTCAGGAAAGGACACACGAAGGCCCTGAATGAGCATCCATCCTAAGTGACTACACCCCCACAGAAGTTTTAAGTTTAAACATCCCCAAGTATGCCTCACCTGTCCCACCATGTCTGTCCTCCTCCCCCTCTCTCTAACTCACCCCCTCTCTCTAACTCACCCCCTCTCTCTAACTCACCCCTTCTTTCTAACTCATCCCCCTCTCTCTATAATTCACCCCATTTCTCTAACCATCTCTCTAACTCTTCTCTCTAACTCACCCCCTCTCTCTCTAAGTCACCCCTCTCTCTAACTCATCCCCTCTCTCTAACTCACCCCCTTTCTCTAACTCAACCCCGCGACTTCCAGCTGTGTTCTCTTTCTTTTGTCAGTATATGGGAAACCTCTCCTTTTTTTCTGAAGGGAAGATTAATTCATAAATTATAAAATAATTTAAAACCATAAAAATTACTATTAAGAAACAGAAACCCACAGTTGTGTTTGATATGTGCTAGAGTTATTGATATCTGCGCATGGCACACGGCTGTGCACCCCACTATGATAAAGAAAATGCACTCTGGGAGTGACATGATACCAGACAAAGGAGTGTGGCGTGTCATTTATTAAATGAACTCTGTGCTAGCCAAACCTGTAATGTATCAAGTAGCCAGTTTCTCTGTAAAATATAAGAAATTGCTGTTCTACAAAGATTTTTAAAAAAACTTGGAACTTCAAGGAATATACACTTTTACACTTGTAAAATTATTACAGACAAACCATCACGATGTCCATAGAATAAAAATGAATTTATGAAAGTCTTACAAGTTAAGACTCTTTACTAAATTTGGCTAAAATGTATCATTTTAAACAAAGGGAAATTCATTTGCGGATTATTTAGGGAGTGCAGTTTGCTATACAGTTACAAAGGTTTCATCTTATCTTTCTTTTATTTTTTTTACTTTGTTTGGTTTTTAAAATAAATTTTATTTAAATTAGAAACAGCCTTATTTTTTTTATATTAATGCCAGTGCTCTCTCTCTCCTATCCTCCCATGAGCCCCAGGGAGGGTGAGGCCTTGCCTTCCATGAGGGATCATCATTCTCATTATAGGGGACGGGCATTTAAGGTAGCTTCTCCACTATTGCTTAGATTCTTAGTTGGGGTCATCCTTGCAGATCTCTAGTGCCAGATTTCTCTTTAAACCTATTAAAGCTTTAAATCAAGAACAGATAAGCAATTTAAATAGATCTATAACTACCCTAATGAAATAGAAGCAGTCATCAAAAGTCTCCCAACCAAAATAGGCCCAGGGCCAGATGGTTTCAGTGCAGAATTCTACCAGAAATTCGAAGAAGGGCTAATATCAATACTCCTCAAATTGTTCCACACAATAGAAGCAGAAGGATCATTGCCAACCTCTTTTTACAAGGCTACAATTTACCTTGGTACACAAAAACACAACCAAGATAGAGAACTATAGACCAATCTTCCTCATGAACATTGATGTAAAAATATTCAATAAAATGCTGGCAAATCGAGTCCAAGAACGCATCAGAGAAATCATCTTCCATGAACACGTAGTCTCATCCCAGGGATGCAGGGATGGTTCAGCATATGAAAATACATCAACATGATCCACCATATAAACAAACTGAAAAAGAAAAAATACATGATCATCTCACTAAATGCTGAAAAAGCCTTTGACAAAATTCAACACCCTTCATGATAAATGTATTGTAGAGATCAGGGATAACAGGAACATAACTAAGCATAATAAAGGCAATTTACAGCAAACATCAAACTAAATAGAGAGAAACCCAATGGGATTCCTCTAAAATCAGGAACAAGACAAGGTTGTCCATTCTTTTCATATCTTAATATCACCCTTTAAGTATTTCCTAAGGCAATAAGACAACAAGATGAGATCAAGGTGATATGGATTGGAAAGGAAGAAGTAAAACTTTAACTATTTGCAGATGATATATTAGTTTACATAAGTGGCATGAAGAATTCTACCAGGGAAATCCTACAGCTGATAAACACCTTCAGCAAAGTAGAAGGATACCAGATTAACTAGAAAAGAATCAGTAGCCCTAGTACATCTATCTTTTGAACCATATATTTTTATAATAGGTTTTGTGATCACCTACAATTATACTGGACTAACATTCACAGAAAATATGATCCCATAGTAAAATTCTATAGGATGCATAAAGCATATTTTGTCTAAAATGAGCCCTTGACTAAAACACACAAACATAAATTACAGTAGACAGAACTTGGTGTCCAGTTACCTAAAACCCTTCTAAGGGATAGAGTGATCTCACAAGGTATAATATGTTCTCAGGCTTCAGCTTTTACACACATTCATAGGGGAGTTCATAGCAAATAATCAATTCTAATGTCCCATTACTCCCCATACTTTTTAAACTTTTGCAACAATATCTTCTCATATGCATGAGACCATTCAGTATTTCAGCCAGGGTCTCCCACAATGAAGAAATTCATGAGTTCATAAATCTTTAGGTCCTTTCAATTTATCTGAGAGTTCTGGCCAGCCTGCTGAATAGCAGTATAAGGATCAGGTCATCCTGCAGATAATGGCATCTCCATATCTGGGCAGTGGTGATTTCCCAGTGGGGACTGCTCTTCTGACTGTAGATAATGGCTTGTTACAGCTTGCTGCTGGCACAGAACATTACACTCTTTTTTATTTCTGTATTATTTGAATGTGTCTCAATGGCTATGATTTTATTTAATTATGTCAAGAGGGCACATGTGATCATTATTAAGTTTCTAATGAAAATGGGCAAAGGGAAGGGATTTCATAGGCTAATGCCGACTGCTCCTATTGATGCCCTTTAGCATCTGAAGGTGTCACAGGGTCCTGAGACTATTAGAAACTGTTTCATGCTATATGCTCTGTATCTGTAGGCAAGCAAGCAAATGGGAGGGAAATCCCTACCAAAACTTACATACTTCTATTTTGTTGGATGATTTATTATGTAAAGGGAATCTTGTACATTTCCTTGTCCCAGTTTAAAATGAAGCCATATAGTTATGTATCGTTATATTTCAATGTGCATGTGCTTAGGAAGCCTTAAAAAATATTCTTCTTAGGAGCCAGGAAAAAAAGTAATTAGGTGGGAATGTAAAGGAGACACATTAATCAGAATTCTGAAGGAAAACTGAATCAATAACACACACACACGCACACACACACACACATATGCACACACCCAGGCACACACTAGGGGATGACAGAAGTGGAGAGCTCTCTTGAGGGACTGTGTCCATGGTGACTGAGCAGTTAACAGTGTGCATTATGGCAGGCAGTCTGGACACTCAAACCGCATTTGCCATTACATAGTTGAGGAAGATTTCCTCTCCAGGACATTTCCGTTTTAACTGCTAAAGTCTAAAAGTGATTGGAGGTGATCAGGGAGGTCCATGCACCCCATGCTGAGTCATCTGCTTTGCTGAGCCCAGCAGTTTTCGAGGGGACAATCTGAGAAGCCATGACAACAGGCCAGACTGCTGCATTACCCATGCCTGGGAGGTACAGCCAGCAAGTGTCAGGGAGTTAGCTATCACTTGCTAATGAAAGCCTTGCCAATGGCATCATTACTGCTGTCTCTATCTGAAGAGACAGCATGGAAGTGAGACCTGTTGTGTTTATAAGGAGGGAAAACCAGGGCTGCTATGCATTTGTGGAAGGAGGCATCAGAGCGCCCCTCCCGTGGCCCCTCCCGTGGCCGGTAGTTTTCTAGCCTTTTGTGTTTGGTTCTGTCTAGAAGGACACTTGTCCCCTCCTGTGGCTCAGCTTCTGTAAGCACACTGAGTTTTCCGTTAATGTCCTCTGCTTGTATTTATCTCCTTCAGAAGCCAGGTGACAGCACTCTTTGCCACAGAGTTCAGTCATCAGCTTCTGGTTTTTAAAAGTCTTACCTGTCATTCAGTGTGGGATAACCAGCTCTTCCCTGAGGAAGACGGTTCGCCTGACCTCAGCACTCATTAGGTGCCTGTTGTCCCAGTTCTGCGTAGGGTTGAGGCCTCACGTGCTTTTCCCAGCCCACATTACCTTGCCTACCCTTGTCACCATTGTTCAGTTCACACGTGTGCGGTCTTGTTGATGAGACTTTGTGGGTGTAGCTTCTGACACTCCCAGGAAACAGAGTCTCACAGCAAACTCCAGATCCTCTGCTCTTTCCAAATGGTCAGCCCTGAAAACATATATATATGTGATATCATGTAGGTTTCTATTATACATTATTAGATATCACAAATAAATCATATACTTATCTATAATATATCATGTTATGCACAGTTATGTATTATTTGCTGCATATAATAAATTTATATACAATTTTATATAAATATAAAATAAATTTATACATACATATACAATGAAATACATTATTTAAATATTATATATTATAAATGATCTTAATGTAGATGGCTTTGTAATATACAACATATATTATATATAATATAGTGTTATATAGATAACATTACAGACCAAGCTGGTTGTACTTATGTATTTTGAAATACACACACATAACAAGAATTAATGAGAGAAGAGACAAAGATTTTACAAGAAAGCAAGAATGGGAATAAGGTGGAGTTAGGAGGTAGGAAAGAGAAGGAGAACATGATGTCATTATAATAAAATCTCAAAAAATGAAAGAAATAAAATATTATCTACCATATAATGTACCAGGGAGAAAGGGAAGTACTTCACATCAGGACCTCTGCTTCATATTTTTAGTAGAGCCTTATAGTGCCTCAGTTTACCCAAGTTCACTACCAGCAACCAGATAACGAGTATGGTAGATGTGTTTAACTTTTTTCCACGCCTTTTAAGGATACTAAGACTTACAACAAGAAAATGCCACTTCTCAGTCCACATGAGCTATGGAGAAAATACCATGAACTGAGTCGTCAAACAAGCATACAAAAACACGACGGAAATCTGCTTCTCATAGAGAAGATGGTCAGGAAGTTTCACGTGCAGGGGCCAGGCTTTTGGTTCCTGGGTTTTGGCTCTCCGTGACAGCAAGATGTGTTCTCATGCGCTGTTGGGAGGGGGTTTATTGTGTGGAGGGGACCGCATTAAACCCGGGAGGGGTGTGGAGGGACCAGGGGAGGGGTGTGGAGGGACCAGGGGAGGGGAGTGCAGGGACCAGGGGAGCGGTGTGGAAGGACCAGGGGAGGGGAGTGGAGGGACCAAGGGAGGGGTGTGGAGGGACCAGGGGAGGGTGTGGAGGGACCAGGGGAGGGTGTGGAGGGACCAGGGGAGAGTGTGGGGGGGCCAGGGGAGGGGAGTGGAGGGACCAGGGGAGGGGTGTGGGGGGGCCAGGGGAGGGTGTGGGGGGACCAGGGGAGGGTGTGGGGGGACCAGGGGAGGGGAGTGGAGGGACCAGGGGAGGGGTGTGGAGGGACCACATGACACACAGGGAGGAATTCAGCCAGGCTTGCTGTAGGGAGGCACAGAGCTCTTCTTCAGCCACGTCCTCCTCAGGGCCCCCACGTTGCAATACAGACACCACCACATTAGTCACTCGGGTTCAAATGAGAAACCAGGGATGCATTAACATTCAGATCTTAGCAATGGATTGTGCTGTGTTCGTACTAATTCACGAGGAAGCAATCCAGAATAACCTTACTGAAAATTATAACTAAAATGAGTGTTCTAACCTTACGGAAAATGAAAAGTGTTCATCCCTTTGGCTACCGTAAGCTAGGTATCACTAATGACGTTTCGTTTATATAAGGCTTCTCTTTATACCCACCCCTCTCCTCACAAACATCACAGGATCAAAGAAATGACGAGAGGAAGCGAAGCCATCCTGTAAAGGGGGTCCCCACACCCACTGTGGAAAGTCTATTCCACAGTATATTCCTGTGACCAGGATCACAGGGTGATGGCATCCTCAGTGTTAGCCACGGTGTTTCTGGTGTGCTCACAGGTTGGGTCCTGATCCCCTGAAAAGCCTGTGTGCTGATCCTACCATGTTTCTACTGAGATAAGTGGAGCTGCAGTAACAATATTACTGTGAGGTCTCCAGTGGGAAGAGAGAATAGAAAAGGTTGCCTGGAGGACCAGCAACAGCCTGTGTCACAGCAAGGGTCAGCAGACCCTTCGTAACCTCCTTCAGAGGAAGTAATGGTGCCAACACCTTGGCCTAAGTTTCCACACAGACAGTGGAAAGTTATGGAAACGCTTACAAAATAGAATAAAGCTCACCAGCACTAAGCCCCTGAACAAAAGAAGAAGACACAAGATGCCTTTGTCCAGCATTAAGATATACACACACAGTAAGCTTTATGTCTAGACATTGTAGACCAGAAACTTTAAGATTAGATCCTCTGGTTAATCATTCAGTAAATAGACTCATGGAAAGAGTTAATTTCAGGGTGTTTTTGTTTTTACTGATTGTCTTATTGGTATTGTTGCTGGAGGACTTTCCTTGCTTTGTAAGTTAAAAGCAAGCAGTAACATGGGTCTCCTTAATTGCTTTTTGTAAACACACAAGCAGTCCTGATAATTATGGATGGGGACATGAACCTCTTGCCACATTCCCTGCACTCTATGCCACAGGAGCAGACTCTGGTCCTGCTGTTCCTGAGGGAGGAGATTACACAGGATCTTGGTACCCCCAAAAGAGTTCAAGGGTAGCAAGCCAAAGTACGATCCACTTCTTAGAGTTGAGCGGGACCACAGCCAGTGGCAACTCCAAAAGATGCCGCCTGTGTACCTTGATTTACTCTTTCTCCCCTTGTGTGTTCCTTTAGGGTGATTTCCTCCCTGGAGCACACAGAGACTTCCTTAGATGCCATCCTACCCACAGTTCAGTCTGTCACAATGAGATGCATTAGCAAAGAGAATATGTGTAAAGATGTATAACTTGCCCACAGGGCTGACATTACCAGGGGAAGAACAAAAGAAATATCATGACCCCAGGGCCTTTTTCCTGGTACCAGACAGAACCAGGCTTGTCTGGCTTTGTTATTTTTCCCAGGCTCTCTCCTTCCTGTTATCTTTCATCATTGGTGCTCCTATCTGACTAAGAGCTTTCTTATCTACCTCCTGGAACTCTGGACCTCAAGCTTTTAACCCTAACATCCATTTTAGTCAGACTACTAAAGTGTTTTGTCTTAAAACAGAGGGTATTTCTCAACCACTACCTTTCTTTAAAACCCACACTTAGCAGTTACACTTTTTGAGGTATTATTTCAAATATTACAAGTAACGTAGTTAACTTCTACAAGGATTCATTCAGGCATTTTGCTGGCATGCCCTGTCACCTGGCAGAGTCCACTCAGGCAGCACTCTGGTCAGCCCAGGGTTCCATGAGTACTGGTCTGCAGGCAGAACCCCTTTACAAGACAGACCCCACCCACTTACTCTCTTTCTCACTTTCAAGCTCCGTTCTTTACAGCCCTTCTCTCTGTTCTCATTCTCTTCTGCTCCCGAGGTCTCTATGTCTTTCTTTACCTCTTTTCTCCTCCCCTCCTCCTCACTCCCATGTTTAGTGAAGCTTCTCACTCAGACTCTGTCTGCCTCACATGTTTGTCCCTCTGTCTTGGTTACCCTTGCCTGGCAGTCCCCCATGTGGGGCTCCCCTTCCAGCTTTATTCTAATAATGAAACAAAAGAACAACTTCCTCGAGCCTATTACCAGCCTCGATAATGAGGCATATTTTACAAGCCTTGTGAGCAGTAAGCACATGTGTATTTTCTCCTCATAAAATGTTTGAAAGGTCATATCATATCAAGTCATCCACAAATAGCTTTAGGAAAATCTTACTATTGTATTGAGCAATATGAATAATACCTAAGTATTCTAAGACTCATTATGCACACCGGGCCAGCTGTGAAAGTAACACAGTTTAACAATTCATAATGTGATTCAAAAGGAGGTATTTAGTCTCACATATTAAGAATTTTTTTTCTAAAATATTTGTCATTAATCTCTTGTAGCCTCTCTAGTTACATATTTATATGATGGTAGAAATAATTGTTGAACAATGTCATAAGAATACAGAAATGGTTCAGGAGATCTGTCATCCTGGATCTATGGACATATCCTTATGATACAGCAATGGATTCATAGCAATAAATTTTGTTCTCAAAATTTGCTGAGATTAGAGTTGAATGTTCTCACAAAATATGCAAATCATGTGAAATTTGCTAATATGGTCAACTTATCCTTCTATTATTATTTCTGCAAAGTCAATACCCACTTCCCTAACTGCCTACTATCTGCCTATCCATCTCATTTATCTATCACATCTGTCATCCATCTCATCTATCTAGTTCTATCTTTCAAAGATTTATTAGAAAAATATCATGAAAAAGGTGATGGTGACACACACTTTTAATTCCATCGCTCAGGAGGCAGAGTCGGTTAATATCTGTGAGTTTGAGGCCAGCCTAGTCTACAGAGATAGTTCCAGAACAGCAAGGGCTATTACACAGTGAAACCCTATCTTGAAAACCCAACAAAAAGAAAGGAAAAATATCTTGATATAGTAATCCAAAAATGAAGTTTAAAAAAATTCTTAGAAAAAGTATGTGTTTAATCTGTGACCATGCATACTAAAAGGTTATGTCTGTGAAGCATAACTTCTATAGATTTAAGACAGATTAATAAAATTATAAAGAAAATTCAGGATGTAAAATTGGGCAGATCTACATTAAACGAGCCACATAGGATGTAGTTGAATCAAAACCAGGAAGAGTACAATTTTGTGCTCAAGTCCAGTAGAAATTTCATAGCAGTCTGGCAAGATCTTACCCTCTTTCCTCTCACTTGAAGCCAGGATGGTGTGGATAATGGCCTCAGGAGTAGGACTACTCCATTCTGCCTAATAATTTTGAAGAAGTGTTTTGCTGTCTAACTCTCTAACTTCTTATCTTTAATATGTTTGTCGTATCAACAGAGATGATAACACTGATCTGTTTTCATGACAGGAAAAAATAAATAAATCAATGTAGCTCAATGACTTAAGTTGCCCAGCTGACAGAAGCATTCACTCAGTCTTATATTGAATTTCATGCAACTTCTCCTGGCACAATGCTAAAGAGTTCCAAAAGCAGAAAGTGGAGAAACCCAAAATAAAATATACATTTTAAAGTAGTTTAATGACATTTAATAATGAACTTCTTATCAAATTGTCAATAGTTTTAGTATCACTGTAGGTTGCTAACACACATAACAAAACTAAGTTCTATTTCCAGTATCACCATTGAGCCAGAGATGGTAGAATTATCACTTGACCATATGTTGTATTTTAAGCAAGACTGACAATGAATATAGAGTAAACAAAGAGTCCTTTCCATCTTCTTTTGACTCTCAGAAAAAAGAAAGCAAATTAATAGTCATGAACCTTGAGTTAAGGACTGTGCTGTTTGAGTTCTAATGTACATAATCCAGAATGATGGATATTAATGAATGGTAAGGTACTTTAAGTCATTCCAGTTCAATGAGGACACAACAAATGGATGTGAAATGTTTTAAAGTGGAAACAATCAGCGAGTTCCTCAAGTAAGTCGTCTTTCTAAAGGAGAGGGCACTGAGGAGATGAGATGTCCATGTCCGAATAAATGGCCGTGTTCTTTGTACAGAGTAAAGGAGAGAGTAAATTGGAAATGTGGAAGCTGGACATGGAAGGAATTAAAAGGGCCATCTGAATGTTGGTGAACACTGTGCATAGGAGATAGGGCCTGAAGAGTAGAGAAGGATGTAATGCAGCAATGGCTAAGACAGTGGAAATAGTTTTTATTTCATTGTAGGGCTTGGATTGATCCCAGCATCCCAGTGATAGAGTTCAGTATGCTTTGTAAAAGTGAGATGTGGCGAAAGTGAGCACATCCAAGGTGCATGGTTGATAGCTATGCAGATTATTTCAAGCAGATAGTGAGATATACACAACTCAGCTTTCCTGAAGTAAGTGAAGAATTTTCACAGCAGGAATGCAAGTGTTTCAAAATAGAAAAGTATACTTAGAAAAATTGTAGTGACAGGATTGTTAGGAAGGTGCATAATTAGTTCTCCCACTTCCATATTAAGCCTTGTACTTTAGTTCATATCAAACAGACATATATCTGGAATTCTCTGTCCACTGTAATGTGGCATGAATAATACAAACCCAGAGACAGATATTAGGGTTCAAGCTGAGTGTCCACTAGCTCTTACCTCTACCTCAGACTGAAAGAGTGAGCCAGCTAGCTACAAGAATCCTCAAACTACAATCCTAGACTGCTGCCTCTCCTCAACATGGCTGGAGAATAAATCTCCACATGAGGCTCTTTGCTTTTTACTTTTATACCTCTCAATTCCAGGGATTAAAGGCATGTGATCCCAAGTGCTGAGATCACTTTTCTGTGAGCTGTTTCTTGTTAGGACTGGATCAATTTCATGTAGCTCAGTGTGGTCTTAAACTAACAGAGATCCATCTGCTTGTGTCTTGAGTGCTGGGATTAAAGGTGTGTGCCTCCACCATGTGGCTCTATGACTAGCTAGTATGGTTGCTGGGATTAAAAGGATATATCACCATTGCCTGGCTCTATGCTTGTGGCTACCTTTGCTTTCTGTACCCTCAGGTAATCTATACTAAATCATAAATAATATGTCACCACAATGTAGCTTCATTCACATTATCCTAGAAATAGAAACAGCCCATGTCTCTATCTGCTGAGGAATGGATAATCAAAGTGTAATTTCTGAAATGGAATGTTACTCAACTGTTAAGGAAAATGAAGTATGAGATGTGGATGCACATGTATGGACGTGGAAATTTTACTCCTGAGTGAAATAACCTGGACTGTTAAAGACAGATGCTTCATGATCTCTTATGTGTGGATTCTGGTTTCTGTCATTGAAGTTAGGAAATGAATAACAACCAGATGGGAAATGGGGGTCATAGGGACAGAGAGAGAATGGGGAATAATTACTCACATTAAAGGCCTTTGGAAATGCCATTTGGAAACCTTCTACAGAAGGTTCCTAAATAGACACAGACACACACACACACACACACACACACACACACACACACACACACACACACACAATTGCTGAAGACACTACATGCTTGAGTTGTAGAACATTTAGCTACAGACCTGGAACCTCTGTCCATACTACATAGTGCTGGAAGGTACTGCCAGGAAGAAAAGCAATTATCTTGTCTTGTGCAGCTGAGAAGCATGTGAGCTAAAGCATGGCCTGCCTAACTAAATACACCTATGGGTGCAATAGTGGCACAATAGTTGAAGTAATCAATCGTTGTCTGATAAGCTCCAAGGCCCATTCCACAAGGTAGGACTTAAGCCTGGTGCTGTTAGCATAGTGAATAGCCTGTGGCTGTGTACGTCATAGGCCCTGGGGAGAGCATAGTTCTATTAGTTTCCTACATGGCCACAGTACTAAACCACCTCCCAAAGGTTTATTGTTATACTTACAGAGTAGTACATCTCTCAACCCTTACCAGGGAAGCAGTTTCTGTAGTATATGACAATTAAGATGGAAATCCACATCTTTTCAGTATGCAGAGTAAAAGAGACTGTAGAGCACTCAGCTCTAAATTTGACGTCTGTCTCACACACCCTCCTTCCAAGGCTTGGGATCATCATAGAAGAGAAGCAGTGGACAAATAGAGGGAATAGTGTTTTTCAGTTACAGCAGAACATTTGTATGCAAGAACTCACTACAGCTGTGACAGCATGAACAAGACCTGCCCAGGGTCAAGAGAATGTGGCCACAAAGAAATTGTGTAGGTATTGTCCTAAAGGCATGCATTGTATTTTCCTGAGAGACCATATGACAATAAATATCATTAATGGCTGAGTCACAAGACCCTAGATAATTGGAATTTGTGATGTCCCCATTTGGTGGTTTATTCATATTACAATGATTAACCCATTTATTTAGATTTCTATATTATTTCCAGTGTCAGTTGACATTAAGTGATTATTTCAAAACTATACACATTGTCTGTGAAATGTACAGTTCACATAAATAGAAGTTTTCCATTAGTGTATATTTGAGCAAGGTTTTAAATTTCAACCTGAATTGGAAATTAAATTCTCTTTGTTTTGGGTTAATAGGTGATTTATAGAGAAAGCCAGATTTATCCTTTCAGATTTATCTAAGAATAGCAACCTAATCAGATTTTCCAGTTCACTAAGTTTAGTCCTTGATCCTGAGGAAATTTTGTCCCATTATTTGTTTCACTAAGTCTCCTTAACCTGAGGAGTTTTATGGTGACGTCACTCTGTGGGCAGATGGTCCCTCTGCCTGCACAGTTTCCAGTTCTCGCTCTGCATATGTGTGTTTTAAGCTGCATGGGATTACTGCATGTACTGCTACACACTACTCTGGTATTAGTCCACCCAGAGTGGACTGTCTACAGACTCACAGCTACCTAGACAGGAACATGGGAATTCCATTCTATTAGACTTGACTTAAAACCAATGATAAAATCGATGCATTAAGAATACATAAATTCAATATTATTGTCTCTTTAAATGTCAAAACAATCCTGCAACAAAGGTAAAACTATAATCTCTCTCTCTCTCTCTCTCTCTCCACACACACACACACACACAGAGAGAGAGAAAGAGAGAGAGAGAGAGAGAGAGAGAGAGAGAGAGAGAGAGAGAGAGAGAGAGAGAGAGAAGAAAGATGTATTCAACTTACTTGAGATGGTTACCGTCCATTTTGTTATACTGGCCAAATTGACTTTAATTATGTGATTTTTTTGGCTTTATAAACTCCACTGGTTAAATTTTTCAAAACTTTTATCAGATAATTCTTTGAAATTACAAAAAAGTTTAAGCAAAGTCATGGTCCTCAATGTTCTTGATTCTAGATGCCCCAAAAGATGAATTCATCGAACTGATAATACACTCCGGGAGAAGTTTGTTTTCTTCTTGGCAAAACTGGCCTGTTGTGCAAGGAACTGTCCTTGCCTTGACGGGACAAGCAAGGCACAAAGAAAAGCGACAGCTAAACCTTGCCAAGACAGTGTAGATCAGCCTTTCAAATGTTCCAGCTTTGTAAAATTGTCAAATTGCCTGTTAGATATTCTAGGTCTATAGCTGTGCAGGTAGACAGCTGTTTCTGGTTTTTTTTTTTTTTTTTTTTTTTTTTTTGCATCTTTTGGAAGTCACTTGCTTGCATTTCCTCTTTACTCAGGTAATATTATTTTCCTTCTCAGGTCTTTGATGGGGTTGAAGACTAGACAGTCATACATGTAGTATAAAATACACAAACCTTTGTGATTCATATTTCATGGGGTGGTCAGTTCTTAAACATACCAAGAATGAGAAGTCTAAAAACTTTTTGCTAGGCTGTTCACAAAAGCTTTGAAACAAGGCAGTCAATGTTGACCAGTTTAAAGAAACATGAACCTGAAATGCATTTTTATCTGACCATCATTATTGTGCCACTCATTATGAAAAAGCCCAAAGATAGAGAGCAGACATTAGGGTCACTTGTGCTCATCTATCGAAGGAAGTTCAAGTCAGGCAATCAAAGAACTCACATAATTGTGATATTTATGTTAATAATCATGTGATAATAAAATCAAGTTATATAATAGAATATTCATGAAATCTAGTAGTTACCACCCCGAACAAACATGTGAAAACAATACAAATAGCATGCTTCAAGTAGCCATGAATATGATACACACATCTCAACATCAGCTTTCCACTGGCCAAGCCAGGGTCTGTGAGGTGTTTTCTCGTGCCTTGGGGTTTTCTAGATTCTTCCCCCAACCCCTGGAAGGTAGTAAGCAAGCAATCCAATCTACCCACTGTTGATTTTTGAAAGTTTATACTAGTCTTCTCTAGATGGAATTAAGACCGTAAATTTTTCATGTAATTTTTAGTGAATTTGTTCTTTGACAATTCCATGCATGTATGAAATGAATCTTGAGAACTGTAAATTCCCAGAGTTTCTAATCTCCCTTCAATTCCTATGACCAATCTCCTCCCTACAAGTTCCTTTCCCACATCTCTAGCCTTATATATCAATTGGTTGCTTGTTTAGCTATACCACTGGCTCTCAACTTTCCTAATACTGCGATCCTTTAATACAGTTCCTCATAATGTGGTGACCACCAATAATAACATTATTTGGTAGCTACTTCATAACTGGAATATTGCAGTTTAATAAGGGTCAGGATAAACAAATAGGCAGAATAGATGTTTATTAAGGGAGAAACAACTCACAACACAGACAGATGAACACAGCAGTTAAAACTGGATGCTCCTCTCTCCATGTCCTGCCAGAAAGAGAGCTTTCTCTGCCTCCTTCCGAGAACAAGCCCCATAGGTCACTTCCGCCCCTGGCTCCACCCCTCAATGGGTGTGGTCAGTGCCACAGAAGCAGACACAGTGAATATCCCACTACACTGGCATGTTGCTACTGTTATGAATTATAATGTAATTTTGTAGATAGAGGTTTGCCAAAGGGGTTGCGATTCATAGGTTAAGCAATGATCTATAGAAAAATCTTCAAATTTAAGAGAATAGGAAACTCTGAAAAATCATGAATTCCTTGGAAAATATTGAAGTCACACTTGTTTTATAACATTTGTAATCCTAGACTTAACCTCAGGTCCCATAACCAAGTCTTCTCTAGGAAAAATGAATGCACACTCAGAACATGGTTTAACATCCTGCATTTTTCATTAGATCTTCATATCTGTCTCAAATCTCGTGAGATCTTTGCTGCTAAAAAACAGAACACTGATAAACACATAAGTTAACCATGGTACTCCCTATTTTAATATACAAGATGTGTAAAAATGTGAAGAATTTTATGAAATTTCAGACAAGGGAAAAGAAAATGTGTATAGCAAAGAAAAGTATTCTTTCAGTTTCTAATTTAAGTCAATAATGTATTTTAAATGAGAAGGCCTATAGTATAGAGAATATTTTGTGCTTATCATGAGCAAACATAAAATGAAACTTTTAATAAAATATTTCAGCCTAGGCTTAGTGTTAAAGCACACAACATTGCTTGGATCTTAATAGCTCTTTCTTTATAACATTAATCTCCTAAGATGATTTTACATATTTAGCAAGTTCTGAAATATTGCCAAAGTGGGTTTTATCTCTTCACAGATGACTCAGGCTACTGAGAGTGACTCCTTTAAACATTCTCATCTCTGAGAAGGCAAGCCCAAATATGGCATAAAGGGCACTTTTGAAGCAAGCAATAACCATAGCCAATAGGTGACAATGGAATATTAAGGTCATAATGTTTACACATACTTTGAAACACAGAGAAAACCAAAACCAATAGAATTGTTTACAGGGAGGCTCTGGGTACCCCGTGCCACATCAAGATTGTCCTAGGTTCATGTCTTGATGACTGGCTTATGAGTCACCATTCAAACACACTTGGGAAGGCTGTGGATATCTAGTCTTGTGTTGTCTTTAAGTCTCATGCCCTTCAACTGCAATTATTTTCTAGTCACTGGTGAAGTTGGATTTTTAATTTGCACTTAACTTTTTTTCTTAACATATATTATTAACCATGTTATTTTTGCATGAACTGGAATGGCTTTTTTACTATGAATAAAATGATTTATGGGCTCAGAATTCATTTTATTCTTGTCTCCCAGCATTCTTGGCTGCCATATTCATCCTCAGTAAGTAATTTACATTTCTGTTTACTAGACTTCTTGCCTCTAGGTCATGCACACTGTTTACTCCTTACTGTAAAAAAAATGAGCAAATTGTATGTGTGCATTTTGCTTCACATTTAACATACACGTCCACAAATTCAGTAGCATTTTTTGAGTATTCTCTATCCATCCTTAAATTCATTCCTCCTCCCAGAAGCTACTTTTAAATGCATCTTCTTACTGTTACTTTTCCATTCATAAAATATTAATAAGCTTCCATTGCCTTACAAGATATACTTTTCTTTAAGTTATGCATTCAAAGAGCTTCACCTCTGTCCCTCAGCTTCTCCAAATCTGTCTTCACAAAGTAGTCCTCATACACCCTCCGGTGTTTCAGCCAAAGTACAGGATATGAACTTCTTTTGTGAAATGTTTTCAAATGAAATGGAATTAGCAGAACTCACTCCACCCCTTCAACCTTTCTCTTTGTTCGCTTCCCTTTTCTCTCTCAAGAACCTTTCACCATCCCCTCATCCCCAAGCCAATAGTCAACAGTGCCTTTATCTATGAGTCTACTTGTTCTACACACATGTACATGTGCACAAATGTATATATGTACATGCATATACACACGCCCATAGAACAGACACACAACAACAACAACAACAAAAATCTTTGCTTTTCAGCCTCCATGCAGTCTTCCATTTGCTGAAAAGTGCAGTGGTGCTCCCCACACCCATCATTTCTCCTTATGTTCTCCATATCCATCATACTCTTCCAGGTAAAGAATAAAAGTAACTTCATCAAAGCCTCTCTACTGTCCAAGACAGCCGATGAGGATGCTACCCTCTTCTCATGCCATCCCTGCCCTTTAAATGCTGCCTTTTACACGCTGGTGCATAACAATGTATGTGCTTTGTTATCTCTGCAGGTTTCTGGGTCTTTGGGGATGTGGACTATGTTATGTGTTTGTCTGTTTCATAGTTCTATGCTTTCTTGTATATAAATATTTTATTAAAGCTTCCTAAAGAGGGTTGGGTGTATAAGACAGGCATCTGAACCACAGCTATATAGAATGTGAAATGAAAATAGTGTTATGTAGCTGGATGGCTGGTTTACGGTGCACTACTTTAATTCACCACCATTTCCCACCCTTGCTAGGTGTCTCACACACCTTGAGTGACTTCTCTGGAAGGCATGAAAGGAGGTTGGGTTATATATCTAAACCCCGGGAGACAACAATGGGGTACTTGCAGATTTGTGGATTTCCAAAGACATGTACAGGTGTAGTCATCTATGTTCCCTGTTTTTTCCTTCACCTGGGCTGACAAAATACAGGAATTTTTCTCTTCTATCCACACACACACACACACACACACACACACACACACACACACCGCTTGATAAAAATGATAAATGGGACCCTATAATGCAATTGAAGCCACTTCCGATTATGTTACAGGAAAGGTATTGTTATCACCTCTTGGAGCACGCCTTTTCAGGCATTGCCTGCCAGACCAGATCATAACACAGTTACGGTCATGATAACATGGCTCAATATCAGCCTAAAATGAATTTCCTGTCTCTTCTCTTTAAGTAATCAAAATGTATTTAACCAAGAAGGTTAACGTGAGGAATGTGTAGTGTGTGCACACAGCATATGCCTAGAGATTTTCTTTGAAGACCAAGAGGTCCTGTTTTGGTGTGTTCACACCATGTCTACAGTTTTAGTCATGCATCCCTGAGTGAGAAAGTACCATAAGATTTATCTGAGAATTTTCCATAATGTATTACAGAAACAAGAACAAGATGTAAATTACTTTACAAGCTCTACCATGTTTATTTTTTAAACTTTCCATTCTTAAAAAAAAAATGAAGTTAGCTGATTAAATAAGCATCATTGACATTCAAAGGTCATGTCATAATGTAATATGGCCACAGTTCTGTCATAAGCAAAGAAGCACACAAATTAGCAACAATTATGAAATTGTGTATTCCAAAATAGATTAAAAGTCATTTGTCAATAAAGGTTATACAGAATTCTGTCAAAATATCACATCTTACCAGTAACTGTGATAATAGCAGCCATGGGGCTGGAGAGATAGATTAGTTGTTAAGAGCACTTGCTATTCTTGAAGAGGGAACAGGTTTCACTTCTAGAACCCGAACCCACATGGTAGCCCACAACCATCTCTGTCTCCAATTCATAGTAGGCTGTTTCTTTATTTCATGGTTCTACATATTAATATTTTCTAAAGACGGCTGAGTGCATATGACAGATATCTGCACCACAGCTGTGTAGAATAATAAGTAAAATGAGGCTGTGGGTGTGATGGACAAGCCTCGTCTGAAGGGTAGATGTGAAATGGCCATAAGCACTGTGAAATACATCAGTTTCTACTGATTACACTTTTTGTGGACTGTTCTCTAGCCAACGATACCCATACATTTACTGGAATTTACCATATAATGCACGGCAGAGACAGAGCACAGCTGGCTGCCTTTAGGCTGCTTCTATGACTTCATGGATGAGAGTGAGAAAAAAAAAAACCAGAAATACAGAGGATGGATAAGAATTAGTAGAATAGTTTAATAATGTATGGGAAAGAATTGCTCAGTGTTAATCCAAATGTCCGTACTATATGATACTGGCAAAGTTGTCCTGCTGAGTCTGCGTTGTTTCATATGCTTAACCAGCTGAGATGATTAAGCAAGATTGGGCTCATTCAATTTTGGAAGACAGGATGTTGGTCATGTCTGATAGAAGTTTTCGTATGATAGATAGGGTTAGAATTTTGATTACCACTGATAAACCAGACAAATGTTCAGATTCATATTAGGTGAACAGGACAAACATATGGTGTACTTTAGCTGTAAGAGAAATGAAAAGTTTGAACATGGCTAAGATCCAAGTTTACCAAGGAAATCTGAGCCTGAGAAACTACTAGTGGGCATCAGTAATTCCTTTGTGTGCATCAGGCAGGAGTCAAGAATCACAGTGAAGGAACTGTAATGAAGAGTATCGCAGTTTAATTTACATATTTGACAACTTGTGAATGCATTTGAAATCTATCCAGGTCTACTTTTATCAGCAAATCCATTTCTAACATAGCCAACAGAAAAGAAAAAAAAATCACTTTATCACTCCCATTGGGCCAAGCATTATATTTCTGTTTAACTTAGACATATATTACCTGCAAATATTTTTTGGCAATCAATTACTGATCAAGACATAAGTAAGGTTTCAGGACAAACCTTTCACTGTCAGTATGAACTCTGAACTGGTGGCTTTGCTGGAATGCAGTCGTGAAGTGAGTCATCAATAGCATACCCAGCAGTGAGGTCTGCAGATGAGTCCTACCCAATGTGCGGGCTCAGACAATTCAGTCCTCTGCAATCAGAGAACCCTGCTGTCTCGGGGATTGTCTGTATGACATATTCTCACACACTGGGCAACCATGAAATGATCACATGGATTGATTGTTCATTTCACTAACTTCTTGAAGGGACTTAGTGGAGAAATTATACACAGTACTCCCGTCCATTGTACAAAATCTGCTTTTTTGATGACAGCAGAGGGGCATAGAAAAATGTGGAATTTAGAAGCACAATTTTCATTGCTTGTTTGAGTGGCTTTTTTTTTTTTTTTTTTTTTTGCGAGGGGAGGGAAAGAAACATCTTTGAAATGAGAGTATGGGCCTCATTCCCTAAACCAATCTCAATTCTGCAGTTTTTAGAAACTTTGATTATTAGTTGTCTTCCTAAATTATCTTTTAAAAAATGAATAAAATACATACTAATTACTATGGATTCAGTACTGAATGTCCTAAAATTTGGTTTAAGTATATTTTCCAGGTGGTTGTTATACTATGGTCAATCTTGAATGCTGTTTATGTGATGAAAACGTGAGTTTCTAAGCTGACTCATGGATTATACTTGTAACACAGCTAAATTATTCATTAAAAATTTGCTATGGTTACAGAGAAAAATACTATATATCAATTAAAGCTTTTGAATACATACCCACTATGGTGTATTTGTGAAGGGCAAAAATGTTTATACTCATCTTAGTTTTTCATATATTTTCTTCACTTATTTTGTTTTATTTATGTATGCACATCTGTGTGACTAATATATGTACACTGTGAGCATGGGTGTCTACAGAGGCCCAGATGCAGGCATCAGATCTCCTGGGCCTGGAGCTATAGTTGTGGACTCCCTCATAAGGGTGTTAGGAACTGAACTTGGATCCTCAGCAAGAACAACTAGTTCTCTTAGCCACTGAGCCATCTTTTCAGTCACTTAAATATTAACGCTCTATTAATTATTTTTGCTCAAGGAAATATTTATAAGTCAAAATTTAGGAATTGATGTAGAACTTGGTTACCAGTGTTGATCCTTGATAACAATTGATTCAAAATTGTAGAAAGACTAAACACCAAGCCATACATTTGTATATTTAAGAATTATGAATTCTAGCAAGACACAGCAGATGTCATGCTTTACTTAGATGCAATGCTGATGAACTAATTTCATTTTCAGACCTGACCCACCCCAAATCACTCAGATGTGAAAAATGAGCATCATATAAATAATAATTTATTGACACGTGAATGAAAAACATGGACTTGGATAAAGTTCTGCTGGTTTCTCTACTCATGAAGGAGAAAACTGCCATAAGTAATGTCTGATACTTAGCTCATTGATCTGTATACATCAATAACAACTTTGAAATAGAGACTCAAGTGTACTTGGTATCTATAGACCAGTGAATGCATGGCTGAAATATAATTTTAGGCTACTTTAATAGATTGGATTGTTAATGAAGACATATCATTTGTTTAATAAGCACATTAATGGATGATGCCTGAATGTATTTCATATTTTATTTCCTTTTTGAGAATGTTTAAGTGGCTATATATTTTATTACCACATGACACATGTGACCCTGTTCAAAAGGTTAAATAATTCCAATAAGAAGCAGTTAGTTTACTGAGCTGTTTGACGCGACATTGGGCCTGAAATGATTGTTTAATAACAACAGTATGTGTCTATGTGGATGATCATTTATTTTACAATGCATATCACTTTCACATGTATGGCCTAACTGATACAGATAGGGCTATGAGATTTTCCTCTAAGCCTTCTCTTAGATGTTCATAACTTTATACTCACTCCCTTGCTGGGGACTATAAATCCCAAAATGAATTAAAATTATTTCCTAATGTTTTTCTTTCATATTTAAATTTTTCCTTATATCTATATAATGTCCTCTAACTCCTTTTACATTTCCTCTAACTTCCTGTCCATTTTGTTTGTTTTGTTGACTTCTGAATCCAGGTAGTGCTTTCCACATGTTCATGGGTGTAGGGCATTCCCTGGAATGTGGGAAGCCTGCCAGTGGCCACATCCTTACAAGAGGATGATTCTTTCTCCTCCTGTAACTATCCACAGACAGTAGTTCCTCGGTAAGGGGCTGAGCCAGGAGAATATCTGATGGGGAAGTCTTCTGTAATACACTTCTCTTGTTGGTTGATGAATAAAACACTGTGGCCAATATGTCAGCAAGATAAGCAGGTCTAGGATGAGAAGGATTCTGAGACGTGTAGGCAGAATCTTTATGTGAGCCCTGGAAGAGAGGATGTGAGTCAGGCATTCTTTGGTAAGAGAAGACCGTGTAGATATACATAGACTAGCAGTTATGGGTTAATAATTAAGACAGAGCTATCCAATAAGAAGCCCTAGCCAGCGGCCAACAGTATTAAAATTAAGATGTCTCTTAATGTTCATTTGAGGCTAATGTGGCTGTGCGACCAGTCTGGTTGGAAAGAGTTATAGCAACAAATATGTACTCTTGTCAATACCATGATTTGGGGTAGTTGATTTTGCACAGGAAACAAAGGGGCTGTGAGTTTGATATCTCTGCCATGTCCAAAAGACAGCATTTCACATATGTCTTATAACCTGAGATGTAGGTAAAATTTTAATGTAATAAACAATTAAAATAATCGCACAAGACCCTTATAAAATACTGTTAACTGAACATGTGCATTCTATCATCATTTTAGAAATAAATCTCTCTCTAGACCAGGTCAAAATATTGGAATATATATATATATATATATATATATATATATATATATAGCATATAACAATCACCCCCTCCCCACCCCCTGCCGTCTGGTAGTGCTATTCTGAAATTAGTAGAATGAACTCAGGTGAAAAATTTTTAAATATTCTTTTACCCGAGACTCTGAAATACACTCCCTATGTAGCCTTGGGTAATATTTGGGTTAATTATGTAGGCCTGAATATCCCCTTGGACATCCTACATATACCTAATAATAAAGAATAGCAACAGGGCCACAAGTCATGAGGTTTCTCTAGACACAGAATGTGAAGAGCAGACACTTTAAAGCACTTGCATTTCTACAGCCACACCCGCCAGAGATACCCGCCAGAGAAAGAATGTTATTAACCTCATTTAAAATAGCATCTGCCTCTTTCCTACCTCTTCTCATTCCGTCTCAAACAGTCTGACTGTATGCTAGGTGAAAGAGCCAAGGCATTGACAGCTTCCCTAATCAGTTTTCTTACGTGGCCATTTCCACTGGCATAGTTCTCCAGAGAAATGTAATGACAGGCAGCTCCTCTTAGGAAGGCAGAAAAGGTTGAACCACATATTTCAATAAAAGCATGAATTCTGTGCACAGACAATTCTATAGTCATTTTGGGGTACTCGATCTTACAATAGTTCTTTTACCTTTGGTCAAAAGATATTTTTGATTGAAGCAACTGCCATGCAATTATGATCTTTCCGTTTGTCACTGCAATGAATCGAAGCTGAAGGCATGTCTTACAGAGAGGGTGTTGATGAGCCCCAGGGACATCATTCAAAAACTGGTCAGAAAGGGTAGTGTTGCATATCAGCATATTGGGGTTGAGACTTCCCTCGAGGACTCCATACCATAACAACACTTTTAAGATGTTCTGTTTCTGCATTATTCTCTTCCGGTTCTGTTACTACAATATTCTCTGATACCTTTAATTTACTTAGTGAATGCTTCAACATGTGAAGGATATTTCAATAAACCAAACATAACTGGTAAGTGAGTCACACATTTAAGAGGGAGAGAAGAAGGTAAGTATAAGGAGATGGTATAAAGCTATGGTTTTGTCAATGTTTAACAAACATACATCACTGGGAATTTAGTGTTGCAGTTTCTGTATAAGCCATGCTTTCCTAAAATTTTTGCTTAAACCAGTGGCAGTGTTATAAAGCAGGCAGAATTTTTGTTTGACCTGTAGCATTAGTCACTCTGAAGGCCACTTAACCAGTATCCTCCAGGAATGAATCACATCGGAAAGAACTGTCATGTTCATTGTGTTCTCAGTTATTAAGCTTAATGCTATGTTGCCAGAAGGATCTATTTCTGATGAGACGTTAAAAATTAAATTTACTCATTTATTTTACATCTAGACCGAAGCTTCCCCTCCCTCGTTCCTTTCCTCCCTTCTTTCTTTCCACCAACTCAATCTATTCCTGTGTTTCAGTTCAGAAAAGGGCAGGCCTCCCATGGGTGTTAATAAAGCATGGCCTATCAAGGTGGGGTAGGGCTGAGCTCCTACCCTCATATTAAGGCTTGGAAAGGCAGTCCAGTATGAGGAATCGATTCCCACAAGCCAAACAAAACATCTGTCAGGATTTTAAAAACTTCTTCTGTATTATATATTATCTATACATTTTATAGACAATTTTGTGTGGTCTTGGGTTCTAAGTAGCTACGAGTAAGCAAGCCAGTAAGCAACACTCCCATACAGCCTCTGCGTCAGCTTCTGCTTCTAGATGCCGACTTTGGGTTCCTGCCCTGACTTTGCCTGAAGATGATCTACAAAATATAAGAGGAAACAAACACTTTGCAACACAAGTTGCATTTAGTCATGTTTATCACAGCACTAGAAACACTAAGACATTAGACTTACCAACTGAAGTTGAGATGCTCAAAAGGAACGTATAGGGAGATACCTAATTACAGAGTACAAATATTCATAGAAGTTTTATCACCATACAATGTACCTCCAGAGAGTTTTAGAAACTGAGATAAAGGGGAAATCTGTGCAACCTGCATTGCATGAGAAAAGTAAGTTGAAATGGCACCTTCACTAATCACTCTGCTTTAAAAGGCACATAAAGCTAGCTCACCATACGTTGAACAAATATTGAACAAATAATAAATCCTCAATGATTATAATAATAAGACTACCCTCAATATGTGGCATAGTAGATATCAATTCCATTTTAAACATTTTGCTGAGTTTGACAAGATGTTTATTTTTGAATTCCTTGTCAAGTAGATCGCTCATCTCCATTGTTATAGGGGTGATGGCTGCCATTTTTTGTTTCCTTTTTGCTCGTGGACTACCAGATTGTCCATCTTCCCTGTGTGTAGCTGGGCCTGAGAATTTGAGGAAAAGGTTATTTGAGTCACTGCAAACTGATTTGCTTTATGCTAGAACTTAGGAGCAAGCTCACCCAGAGTCTATGTTTCATGGAATTGATCTTGGAAACCTTGAGTCTGCATGGGTGTGACTGAAGGACATCTGCACTTAGGTTGTTTGACTGCACAAGGGTTAGTCCAGCATTGGGTTATTCATAATCCCTTACCCATAGGTCAGACTGAAGGCTGTGCTCTTGGTGACCAAAGTGATTGGTAAAGCAGTTTATGAAATGGAGAGTGGCTGGATGAAGACTTGCTTGATAGAAACAGAATCTGTGGCATATGTATGGATCCACAGGCCTAATCCAATCTTTCACAAGAGTGGGTTAACTTAAATTCAAACTAAAATGTAATTGATAGAGTTTGTAAAGAGCAAATGACAACTGAGTTTTATAGAATGTGTTATACTTAAAGTAAACTTAGTCCTTAATTTCTCAAACTTTTCTTCTGTGAAGTTTAGTGATTGTCTGGCTATAAATCTAGCTGATCTGAGCTCCTGGGTTATTGTTCAATTATTTTTAATCATTTCTGTATCACCATAATACTCTGGTAATTGTGCTTAGGATTCACAACATATCTAGTTTCAATCAGTAAATATTGAACTATAATATTCTCCCAGTATTTTCTTAGAACATTCTTAAAATATCAGTGAGCCATTGCTCACTGAGTATGTTCTAGTGCAAGGGAAGCATGCAACACTTTCCATCACAAAAGAAGCATGCACACTTTCCATTGCAAGAAAAACAAGCACACTTTCAATTTCAAGAGACCTGTACACACTTTCCATTAAAAGAGAAGCATACACACTTTCCATCACAAAAGAAGCATGCACACTTTTCCATTACAAGAGAAGCACGCACACTTTCCATTATAAGATAAGTATACACAATTTCCATTACAAGAGAAGCATGCAACACTTTCCAATATATGAGAAGAAGAAGGAATAATCCAGGTAATTACTGAGATTCAGTCCCTCAGTCAACTTTAATTTTTTGCTTTTATATCCTGTGAGATACTATATCTTTAGCAAAAAGAAAAAGTGTACTTTATTAAACTTGACAGAGTAGTGAATACTTTTTAATACAACTAATTTTCTTATAATTTAATTTTAAACCACGTCAGTGAAACTAAAATTCTCATGCCTGATTTTTTATTTTAAATGTTAAGTTTAATAAAGTAAGTTGTCTGAACAAGTGTTGATGATGACAATACTTCTGCACTATATTGTGACATTATGAAGACTCCCTAGGTTTCAAAATTCACCAATTCTCTGTAACTAAATTATGACTTATCAAAATTATAAATCTCTCAAGAAAATCATTACAGATTTCTTCATTGATTTTTCTGGACATGGTTATACTTAGCTATAGAAACTATATTTAATCATATAATTTAGTAGAAAACATTTTATGAAACAAATTCGTATTTATTTCTGGTAACCTAACAAACCTTAAGTATTGGAAGAAAACTTTACCTTCCTCAGGGAGTTCAGTTTCTACTGTCCGGACTCTTTCACTGTCTGCACAAAATCAAGTCATTAGGGTATAACCCATGTTCCAGAAAACAACCTAAGTCATGTCATGTGAACAACTGTGATTGAGCTCAGTGGGTTGAGCTCAGTGGGAGAAACAAAAGCATAACACCATGAAAATAAGAGGGGGAGAGAGGGCAAAGTGGTGGGGTAAGAAATCTCAGTATGTGTGTGTGTGTGTTTGTGTGTATGCATTTCTGTGTGTGTGTGTTTGTGTGTATGCGTTTCTGTGTGTGTGTGTTTGTGTCTGTGTGTGTGTGTTTGTGTCTGTGTGTGGTGTGTGTGCATGTGTGTGTGTTTGTGTCTGTGTGTGGTGTGTGTGTGTGTATGTGTCTGTGTGTATGTGTCTGTGTGTGTTTATGTGTATGTGTTTCTGTGTGTGTGTTTGTGTCTGTGTGGTGTGTGTGTGTGTGTATGTTTGTGTCTCTGTGTGTGTGTTTGTGTCTGTGTGTGGTGTGTGTTTGCATATATGTGTGTGTGTATGTGTCTGTGTGTGTGTTTCTGTGTGTGTGTTTGTGTCTGTGTGTGCGCGTGTGTGTATGTGTCTGTGTGCATGTGTGTATTTGTGTCTGTGTGTGGTATGTGTGCATGTGCATGTGTGTGTTTGTGTATGTGTGTGGTGTGTGTGCATGTGCATGTGTGTTTGTGTGTGGTGTGTGTGCATATGTGTGTGTGTATGTGTCTGTGTGTGTGTTTCTGTGTGTGTGTGCGTGTGTGTATTTGTGTCTGTGTGTGGTGTGTGTGCATGTGCGCATGTGTGTGTGTGTTTGTGTGTATATGTGTATGTGTCTGTGTGTGTGTGTTTATGTGTATGTGTTTCTGTGTGTGTGTTTGTGTCTGTGTGTGTTTGTGTGTGTGTGTGGTGTGTGTGCATATGTGTGTGTCTGTGTGTGGTGTGTGACACACACACATACACATGCACAGTATGCAGAGAGGGGGGTGCTTGAAAGAGGGAATATGAAAGCCAGGGGAGAAAAGCACAGGCAACAGGAATGGGATCCTAACAAGAGGGGAGAAGGGTGAATATAATCATCACACATTGCATAAATAGATCAAATTACTAAGAAGGGTTCCAGGGAGAACTGGGGAGGACTGAAGGAAGGAAATAGAGGGTGGGTGAATTATGATTCAATAAAAAACATATTACAAAATAAAGCCAGAAAAAATAACCCAATCCAATATATTTATTCCCAAATATTTTATTATTTCCCTCAAAACAAAAGATTTTAAATTCTTAAAATAAGGATACTTTTATGGAGGATAGACCTGAAATATTACAAATAAAGCATTTGTTTTAAAATGTGTAAGGAAACTGCATCAGCAAATCAATTTACATATCAGTACTTAATATACCAGTAACTAACTCCTCGCACCCCTCCCATACTGAACTACACCACAGTGGACTCTTTCTGATAGAAACATGATTTCAGAGTTGGTGTGTCCCAGGGATACGCTTGTAGACGGATTTCTCCTTCTGTGAGTTACAGTCATCCAGTATCTTCACGCCACCCAACATGAACCCTGTACTAAAGCTTTTTGAAGTGCATGTTTTACCACCAAGTCAAGTCCATGCATATTTCCTCTGGGAAGGACAAAAACAGCAAAAATAAATCCTCTAAGCATATGGAAAGACTGAGTCAGTTTTGAAAATGTTTTGCAAAAATCAACAAGATACCAATGCTCCAGAATCGCTGAGTACAACTGCACTGATCCCTGTCAGTTATGCCTAGCTTTCTCAGTATGCTAACCTGCACAGTGCTGCAAAATGTGGTCATGGACAATGTGAACATTGGTTCACAGTCAAAGGTGTTACCAATTTGCATACATGCCGTCCAGATCTCAACAGTGTGACAAGAAAGACATGACAGGTACTGAGGTGTTGATTTCTCCCAGAACCACTGTTGAGTCTACGTCATGGACCACACTACCTCCAGAGCCTTCCCCCACTCCTTTCCCTACAGCTGACCTCGCTGTATTTCCTCAGCTGACTTCCCTAATGTGTTCTTCTCTGGCTTTTCCACAAAGGGGCCTACATTGCACTCAACACTTGATACATAGCATGG
Source organism: Cricetiscus sungorus (assembly GCA_030556225.1). Lineage (NCBI taxonomy): Eukaryota > Metazoa > Chordata > Mammalia > Rodentia > Cricetidae > Cricetiscus > Cricetiscus sungorus. The sequence continues at coordinate 2,799,356 of JANBXA010000737.1, read as the reverse complement.
CTTCTTTGCTTTTTACAGATTTCTTCTTTCATATTCTTAATGGCAACTATGTAAGTGTTACGTAGTTTGCATTATGTTGTTTTTAGCTTCAGGTGATATGGCATTTTCCATTCCGTGGTGTGTGTGTGTGTGTGTGTGTGTGTGTGTGTGAGTTACATGGCAAAATGTACATCCTACTGTGTATGAAGTCAGAGTTCAGAAGCAGATTTGCATTTTCCTAATCCTTCCTCACCTGTAACGTTACAGTGCTTAACTGTAACTAGTCACAGTTGCTTAGTGATTTTCCCATATACTGAGATAAAAGAAATCTGTAAACAATGATGCTCTCTGAATTTGGATGACAGCTAAGCATAATATAAGGAGTATTCCCATTATGAGATCATGCTTATAAATGGAACATTTGTGTCCTGAGATATGGTCTTGGCTTGGGATGTTGTTAAAGTTTGGATAACTTCTGTGTCCAGCTGCCCACAACCAAACTTGGGTTCCTGAGATAAAAATCCAGCCAAATGTGTTCAGTTGGTCCTGTCCACTTCAGGATAGCACCTACCCAGTGTGCCATCTGCCACTCTGAACATAGAAATGCTGAGAAAAAGTTATTTCAAAGCATAACACAGGGAAGAGAAATTATAGATTTTGCAAGACATTTGAATAAACCATTGTTAGGCGGAGTGGTTGTGACTTTCAATGACAAATTGGCAGATAAACTCCCCCCCCAATACAAATTCTTAATCTTGTTTACTCTGTAGAATTGTAACCATGATCCCTTAGTACATTTAAAGTTAGATGAATCAAAATTATAAAAGCAAAATTCTCCACAAAACTTGGTTAATGTTAGCCATCAGAACATGTACCTGATGAGCCATTCCTTCTAGGTGTAAGGATGTCATTTGAGGATCCCTTGTTTGTTTGTCCCACTGACACGGTGGTTGACTGAAAACAGTCCTCAAGCTCAATCAGACTGATTTACCACTCCTCGTCACAGATGGGTCTTTCAACAATCACGCTCCTTAGGAGGTGGTGAGAAACTCCCAGTTATTTTAGTGAGGCTTTGTCTATCACTGCCTGTGTTCATCTAGAGTGAGCAGTTTGTGCCAAGCGACTTCTATAGAGTTTTTCACATTCTTAAAGCATACTTAGACACTAAAATACATGTAGGATCTATGCATTATTATATAGCTTACATAACTTAGAGATCATAACTGAGACACTTGTAAGTATCTGTAAGTAGCCTATAAATAATAGAACAAGAAATTCCTCTTTAACATGTTGTAAAACAGTCATACATGTCTGTCACCAAGTGCAGTTTTGTTTTTTTTTTTTTTTTTTTTCCTTGTCCCTCCCACAAGTGTCTGTGGCCGTAGCTGACAGCTGGATTCTTCTATGACCCTGTCTGTGTTCTGCTTATGAAAGTGTGGTATTGTCTTGAGCAATGGAAGGAGTTCCTGCCTCGTCTTTAACAGGTTTTAAAGAGAAGTCAATTAAAAGCTTTATCAGAATATTGTGAATGTTTGGGGGCTTTAACAGCTTTACCAATATACCAATACTCGATACATTTAAAGCTCACATATTTTGCCTTTTACATGCAAACCACACTAAACAAACCCAGCAGGTTGTGCATATACATTTATTCATACACAAGTAACAATAATAACCAAAGGAAAAGAGGCCATCGTGGAACAGAAGAGGTTAGTTATGTAATGATATTTTAATTTAAAAAGTTTCACACATTGAATGGATCCCATTCCATGAATTTTGAAGTGCATATAGCTGCAAATCTATCTCTGCAATGAAGTTGATCCATCTTTAATGTCAAGTGATGTTTGAATGGTTAATTACAATGCGCACAGTACCAATAATCGTTTCCTGCTCTGTCACCTTAAAATTCGCTGGTTTGTAGTCTCAAGATAGCAGAAATTTAAGTTGTCACCTGTTTACAAATTTTTAGAATAAATCCCATGACAAGTTTATCTTCAAACAAATAGGCCCCAAGTACTTATCTTTGCTTAATGTAAATTTTCTCTTTTCAGTTATGCCTTCAAGGAAAACTGATGTTCTTGCAAAATGTGGCAGCTAATTCAGCTTTTGTCTCAATCACCCAGGGGCTTATTTCAGGATCACCATGGTATCTGAATATGCAAAAGAAGCGTCTATCAGGTTGTGTGCCTCCCACAGCCTCTCTAGTTCGAACAGTTGGGCCCCAGCTGGTGCTACTGCACAATATTTTTGTATCCTTCGGATGCGGGGCCTTGCTGGGAGGTGATGGGTTCCAGGCGTGAGGCTTGAAGGTTTCAGGCTGGTGCAGCTTCCAGTGTGGTATGTTACTTCATGATACGGAAACATAGAGAAATGCAGGCTTTCACCATCATGGACAGAAACCTATCCACAGGCTTTCTTGCCAAGATCCACTGCACTCTTTCAAACCTCAAACCAAAATATTTTTCTTCTTCATGGAGTTACTTCTATCAGATACTTTGTTATAGGATGGGGATAGTAAGTGAAGTAAAGTTCTCTGCACATTAATTATGTTCCTCCCATGGTCAGCGGAACGTGAATAGTCAAGTGTTAAAAGGCCTTACTTACTATTCAGAGACAAATGTCAACATAGTGAAAAAATGAAATATCTCTGTGGCCACATAAATATTGTTATGAAGTAAATAGTAGTGCAACATAAGTAAATGGAATTTTTAATTTTAAATCAATAGTTTTTATTTTTGAGAAATTCACATACTATATAACGAAATATGGCAGTAATACTGAACTCTCCACAAGTTTGTCTTTCTTTATTATTAGCAATAATAAGAATTGTTAATATAATCATATTTAGATAATCTAGTAAAACAGGTTACTACTGACCGCATATGAATGGCTATGGGACGGCAAAAGGAACATGGTAAAATTACCAATGGCTAGACCCTCACCTATCTATCCACTGCCAATAGACTCTAAATAAAGGATTGGGTCTATAATTCAACAATCTGGTCTGTGCCAGGAGTCCAACTGGCTTGATCTTGTGCGAGATTTGTTAGGGTATCCACAACCACTGTGAGTTCATGACTGTGATAGCCATGTCATGTCTCCGTTATACAGAAGGCGTATAAATGAAATTACTTATTAGGTAACTGCTACCTAGAGCTCCGGCATTCAATATGGGTCATACTTCAGAACTTCTACATTGTGTTGTAGGCTTCTCTGTACTGTACGTTTGGGAACATGTTGTAAGACTTGGTTCAATTCTTCGTTTTCTCCATTTTATATTCTGAAAGTAAATGAAAGTTCAGAAGACCAAATGAAATTCAGTAAGTATTACACTTATGTGTCTTGATTAGTATGGGGAGTTATCCCAAGTAAGAACAAGTAGTTACAACAGCTACAATTTTAATGGAGTTCTCATTATGTCTGACATATGACCTAGCTACACCAATTTTAACAGAGCACTTGGTATGTGTAACGCATGACCTAATACTGTAAAGTCAATGTTTCCTTATAATGACCCCTCATACAATAATCACCATCATCCTGCTGTGACAGGTAAAAGACAAAGAAAGAGAGATTAACTCAGGGATACATGAACTCACTGTTTGCTTAAAAATATTAAGCTAATACTTAGAAACACATTTGAGACGGCGAAAATGTGATACTTAATTACTGTCAAAATGCGATAAAAATATCCGAATACAATTTTACGAATTCAAGAAATGTTGGCAAAATTGCTGGCTTCATTGTTATGGTGGCTCTTCTCCGAGCTGGTGGAACTTTTAGAAACATTTGTGGCTTAACTGATGGGCATGGTATGAGAGTAAAAGGTATCCAAGAGACAGAGTAGGTAGAAGATAGCAATCAGGTTAGAAGGCCGCTGTGGAGTGTGATGGCGACCGCGACACTAGCAGGGAAGACCCTGGCGGATGAAGCAAAGGTGAAAAAGGGTGGACAGAATTTGATGGGCTTTGAGAGTCGTGAAGATCACAGACATTTTCAGGCTTTGTGGATAGTTTCTTTAAAATGTTGTATGAGAGAAATGTCAAGGACTGTTTCCCTGACTCCCAAATTTTCCAGCTTTCCTTGATGAGAATTAAACAGTTAAGCAGAATAACAAAATGGAAGCAAGAAGGATTCTGAATCCCAGTGATTTATGGCATTTCTACGTATTTGACTAAAGATACATGTCTCATTGCACATGTGTGTTCTTACTTCCTTGTGGGTCTTGCATCACAAGGTTGATGCAAAGATACATCTTGAAAGAAACATTTAGAAATCACTTTGTCGGGGAGCTCATAGCCTTGTCTTATCCTATTTTTGCTAATGAGATTTTTCAGAATACTTTTTGAATATCAATGGAGTTTACATGTTAAGTAACAAACACTCTAATAAAATAATTTTGTGTAGTTTTAAAGTGAGGGGGGGTAAAAAAGTACACATTACAAAACCTGACTTTAAAAATACATTTATTTTTTAAATATATATTTTTTTTGACATACTGGTAATTGGTAATACATACTTCAAAGTTAAATTGACTGCATGACTATGTTCTTATAGGATAACACTGACTATAAGTAATACCCCCAGTATGTCAAGCTATATGATCATGTACAATAGATTAAAATCCTGTAAATTCTTGCAGAAGATCAAAATAAAATTTATGTTTCTATTTGAAATAAGGTCACCATCAGAAAATTAATACAAATTAGACAGAATTTTTCTTACTGCTCTTTAAATAATAACAATCTTTATTGTATCAAATCTATGATTTGTTAAAAAAAAAAAAAGTAGAATCCTCTCTTGGGCTGGAGAATGGGTTCATGGCACATGCAGGATTAAATTCCCAGAAGACCATCAGCAACTCCAGTTCCAGGAGATTTGATGCCCTCTTCTGACCTCTGAGGGCCCCAGGCATGCATATACTGCACACAAGTACTTTCAGGCAAAGCACCCATATCTATAAGATAAAAATAAATAAGTCTTCTAAAAACCTATATTGAAATTATCTTTCTAGCGAACACTTTTTGCTATTATTTTTCTAGATACTAAAATACTCCCAGATAAACATGAGCTTGGGAGTGTAGAGCTGGAACCCCCATTTATGTTAGTTACTGAAACGAAGCAAGTGAATGTGAAACCCCCCTCTCCATCAGTCAATAGAATTAATCTAATCATAACTTATCGGAATAGGTTCACACAAAGCTGCAGACACATTTCCTATGGCTTACCTGACATTTAAAATTTCATAAACTAATATTTGAAATTTGCATCAGCTGTATTGTTTGTCAAGGTTTTTAAAAGTACATGTCCATCTTGTTATCATTTGTTGTATTCTGCAAAATAGTCTCTGTGCCCTTGGTAACCACGACCCTTCTCTATAATGAGAGTCAAATATTATGTAGAATTATGTCTACTCTTAGATGGTATAAACTTTCTTTGAATTAACTTTCTTTTGACTATCTTTTTAAATTTCTTGTTGACACTAGCTTTCTTTGTGCAATAGCCATGGCTATCTTGGAATTCACTTTGTAGACCAGGCTAGTCACACACTCACAGAGATCCTACTCCCTCTTCCTACCAAGTGCTGGGATTAAAAGTATGTGCCACCATGCCAGGTTTAATTTATACTTTTGATTTAGTAGTATAATGAAGAAAATTACTATGGTGTTTTTGTAATTGTTTTGTTTTGATTTTTGTTTATATTTTTATTATTTTTTCTTATTTTACATATCTATCCCAGTTACCTCTCCCTCCCATCCTTCCATGCCTCCCTACACCCCCATCCCATTTCCCACCCACTCTATAGGGAGGGTGAGGCCTTCCAGGAGGGGTCATCAAAATCTGTCAAGTCATTTGGGGTGGGGTCTAGGCCCTCCCTCCTGACTCTAGGCTAAGGGAGTATCCCTCCATGGGGAATGTGCTCAAAAAGTCCTTTTGTGCACCAAGGATACATCGTGGTTCCACTGTCTGAGGTCCCTTAGACTGCCCAGGCCTTCTAACTGAGACCCATGTTCAGGGGTTCTGAGTTGGTCCCATGCTGGATTCCAGCTATCAGTCTGGGGTCCATGAGCTCCTCCTTGTTCAGGTCAGCTGTGTCTGTGGGTTTCTGTAGCCTGGTCTTGACCCCTTTTCTTATCACTCCTCCCTCTCTGCAACTGAAATCCAGGAGTTTGGCTCAGTGTTTAGCTGTGGGTGTCTGCTTCTGTTTTCATCAGCTACTAGATGAGGGCTCCATGATGGTGGATAGATTAGTCATCAATCTCATTATCAGGGAAGGGCATTTATGGAAGCTTCTCCACTGTTGCTCAGATTGTTAGTTGGGGTCACTCTTGTAGGTGTCTGGATATTGTTTTTTTTTAAATAAAGGAAACTATTAGGCTTTCTGTAAATCACGTAAAAACGACAGACTAAAAACTGCTTATACAAAACATGGCTGCTAATGGCTGGAAACAGAATATTTCTTGGTAGTGTTTTATTCCTAAAAAATTTTTAAATTAGCTTTTGGGGTACACGTTCCATATGTCTACCTATGTCCTCTGTTACGCTTGTCCCTCCCATTAGCGGCATAAGACATAAATACTTTCTGCCTCATCATTTCCTCCACAGCTGACTTTCCAAATCAAGTGTGAGGTAGATATGTTGTCCAGTTCACAATTTCAGAATCTGTAAAATTCTTGTATGGAATATAATGCAAAACACACCACCCTACTACGAGTGGGGTCCCAATCATTGTTGCTTATCAATGCCTTTATGAAAATTTTGTTGTGGTGTTTCTCATGGTTTTATCTCTGAACATCTTCAAAAAAATCTTAATTCTGCAACTTAGCACACGTTTGACAGATTTTATTTTAAGAAATAAAAGGAGTTGAATTTAAAGATAGGATCACAGACCTCCATGTGAGAGCACCCTTTCTTGCACTTGCTGGTTTTAAATTCTGTGCGAATGCAGGTTAAGCTATGGTCTCATTCCTGTGACATTAACTTCTTTAATCCATTCGCTCTTTTTCCACTCTGTGATAAAGTAGCTCCCCATTGTCTGCTTTCATTTGTTTCTTTTCCTCTCCTCCTTCTTCCTCCTCCTTCTCCTCCTCTTTTTTTTTTTTCTTTGCTTAGCTTACACCTTTCACTGTTCGACAGCTCCTTGTGTGGGGTGTATTTCTCGTCGCTTCTGTTTATGCATGGCTTGTCCCACAGTCTTTCAGAACACTTCAATTCTTCTTGGCCCTGCTCCTCTGGTGTCTACACTTTGTAAACTCACCCTTTCTTCGTGTTCCTTGGATGCCCTGGTCATTCATTTCACAAGTTCTCCCTGGCTTCACTGCATGTCTGGCTTCTGTGATATTCACTCTGTTCTGCATTACTATCCATCTCTGTTACCCCCAAACCCCCCTCATTAGCCTTGTATTCATGTTCAGCGGGACTGGTTATATAAGTTCTCTTCCATGTTGATCATTTAGGAACTCTTTACTTTTTGGATTAATATAATTGTTTTGTGAAACAGGAGCTCACTTCCACATGAATGACAATCTTGTCATTGTGTATGTCCAAATAATTTCATCCAAGATGTTTGCATCCTCACTTTCCAGTGAAGAGGCACAGCCCTTGGAGGGCCTGGCAAATAAATGAGGGAGTGAGTATCATATTGTGGACTGCAGGCTGCTGATGAGCACATAATTAAAAACAAATTTATCACTTGGTATCAGTCACAAAAACTCTTGCTTCTGATGCAAATATATTTAGTGTTCAATGATGGATTAAGAATGTATATTGAAATTATTGACATTTTAAAAGTCTCATAACAAAATTATTGCATCCACAAACCTACATGGACCAAAATGTTATATATTCAAATTGCTAATACTAGCATAACATAAAATATTTTCCTAATTCATATTTTATAGATGGAGTCCTTCTGAACATGCAGACACATATTTTTAGAAGACTTATTTTGGCCTAATGACTTGCAGTTAATATAAGCATAATCTACAAGTGTTCTCATTACGCATGCCTTGTTAATTGTTGAATTATTATCATATGTATTTACTATTATTAAAAGGTTTTTATTAATATTTTCCTTTTGCATTCAATCATTTTGAATAATTGACATAAAGTATAATTCACTCTAGATTTATTTTTATTTTGTGCATTTACATGTTAGCTACTAACTTAAACTTAATTGTTGAATCAATCTCTATTTGTAACTTGTTAGTTCCTAGCTAGTTCATTATTCACATCCCGAGTACACTATCAGTAAATTTGGGCACAGTGTCGCTCTGCCTCTGGCAGCACTGGGCCTTAGATATTTAGGTTTAGGCTGAATTACACTAACTTCCTTGGCCATTCAGCTCATACATAGCAAATCCTAGGTTCAGTCAGCTCTGTGATCATGTAGCCATCTCTGTCTATAAATCCCCTCTTATGCATATATATCTATATTTGTCCCATTTATTTGGTTTTCCTGGAGTGCCCTATTACAGTTGCCAAGAGTAAAAGGGAAATTGAGGCCATAAAACATAATGCAACCTACCTCACTTACAGATTTGATGAGTACTGTAACAACAGAGATTGGGCCTCTGGCCTCCGCACTTGTTCATCATCCCCAGATGCTGAAAGAAAATGCTGTCCTACACCGGTAATTCTAGTGCCCAAGAGGCTGAGGCAGGACAAGTTTCTTATCTAGAGGGGCTCGGGTAATTAACGAGATTTCGTCTCAAAACAGCAGCATGAGGGGATGGGTGGGGACAGTGTCTATGATAACAAGCATGGGAAATTTTGAGGAATGTTCACTGAATGAATTCAAAGTCATGAATGAATAGTCAAGCCTGTCTATCAGTGGTAGAACTCTTATGTACCATGCACGAGGCTCTGGGTTTGAACTTTAGCACCGTGCACACAAACTACACTGTACAAACATAGATTATAATGTGGAAAGACACCAGGCCAGGTAAATAACAGAGTTAAACACAAGGGTCTGTTGGTGCTCTGTGTAGTTGCTACCTGTTTGTGTGCTTGCTGAGAGCATCAAGACACTGGGGTCTCTTTAGTTACCTGGATGGTCATTGGTGAAGATAGTGTCATAAATGTTGAGGTTATTTGCTTTCTCCTTATAGTTTTCTGTGGATTCTGAAAAGCATTTTGGCCAAGATTTGGACAAAATAATCTGTTGATAATGTGTCTCTGATGTTTTTAAAATAGCATTTCCCATGCACACACATGGAATTGGCTAACCTTCCTCCCCACAGAATTACCCATGCCATCTGGGCTCACATAGGGTTTAATTACACATCTAGCACAACAGTTACCATATCAATCCTATTAGAGTTTGTTATGTAACCCGTTGTCTTCTTCTCCAAACCCCAAACCCCTGAGAGCAAAAATGTCTCCTTTGTCTCCCTATCCCCAACAACTGGCGTCATATTTGACATGTAGCAGGCATGCAGCAAGACAGAATCTGTACTGTTTTGAAAAACAATCAAGGAAATGAATGGAGGTAGTTTTTAATTAACAAAAATCACCTGTTAACTATCAGGCTCTAATTCTTAAATTACTAACATGCCCCACCGGGTTGTGAATGTAAGAGAATCCTGGAACACTAATGAGAATCAAACTCCAGGACTCCCTACTGGAAACATTTCTCACCATGAACTTGTGCTTCGAGCACAGATTTGGGTAAATATACAGAAAGACTTTGTAGATGAAGGTGAGAGCAAGCACTTCATTCTCTTGGTTCCCAAAATTTTGCCAGTTACCAACCACATTCGTTTTATCTAGTCCTGAACACCCAAATAGTTAGTGGTTACAGAGGGAAGGGATCAGGTTCTGCTGATTGAGTTGGGTAAGAATGAGAATCACAGACCTTTAAAGGTTGTTTATCTATTATAAAATAAATTTCACCTAAATATACTTAAGTTTTCCAAACATTCTGATGTGAACTTTCAACTGTCATCAATACCATTTCAGATTAGTTATTGCTTTCTGCTTTATCACACACAGGTAGATCATTTTCAGCACTTTATTTCCTTATAGACCTAACAATCTGATTCAGTTCACCACAACACGTTGGTTGTAGAAGGGAACTTGGAGACAATTTTTGTGTTGATCACAAATGTGAACTGGGAGCTGTCACCCACTAACATCTTTAATTATGTAACACTTATTCTCACTGGAAAATTAAACATAGCTTCTTGATTGTTCTGTACAATAGCTTTGAAGTAGAAAAGAGAATCAGAATCGGTTGGATGTATAAATTACAGCTCATTAACATGGTCTCAATTATTTTATATTGCTTTTCCGTTGTCCTTGTAACCCAAGCTATAACAATACTGGAAGGAAGTCAACATGTAATTAGTGTGGCTATATGAAAACAGATTGCCTTGTTTCACATGCTGTGAACTCTGAGGGATCCACAGAGCTAGGAAAGATGGCAGGCAACAGCAGCTTTCCCCTTTTTAAGCCCAGCATTCCTCAATTTTAAAAGACATCACTGTCCAAGGACCCAAAAAACACAAGGGCTCCACTGATGTGTGATCAAGCCTCTAAAAGGGAGGGATACATTAGCATGTATTGGCTTATGGCTCTCCTCTCTAATGAGTCTTTTGTTCTTAGAAATAATTTTTTATTTCATTTGGTGTGTGCAGCTAGGGAAAACATGGAAATGGTTGGCAGGAAAATAACTCGGAGCAAGAGGGGTGGAGAACACTGGGAGAGCCTACCCTGCAGAATCAACTAAGCAGGGCTCATGGGAACTCACAGAGGCTGAAACAGAAATCACAGAGCCTGCTGGGGTCTCAACTACATCCTGTGCACGTGTGATATGGTTGTGTAGTTGGTGTCCTCATGGAAATCCAAACATTGCGAGTAGGTGTGTCTCTGACTCCTTTGCCTGCTTTTAGGACCCTTTCCCCCTACAGGATTACCTTAACCAGTGAGTGCCCAGTTCTACTGTTTCTCATTGTGCTGTTTGGTTAATTTCACTGGGAGGCCTTCTCTTTTCTTGGGGGAGATAAGCGGTGGGGGCACTGGGAAGACTGGAGTGAGGAGACTCTGTAGTCAGGAGGTATTGCATCAGAGAAAAATAAATAAAAATGTTAAAAGGGGGTGGTTAGAACCTTTACAAAGAACCAATTGGCCTTTCTGAGTCTAGGTGTGAAATGCATTGTATAGTCATACACTTAATTCAAGTAATCACAGAGTTCACTGTGTGTTTCCTTTGTACTTGTCATTTTTCTATGATTTTACTCTGTAAATGTGTGTAAAAGCATGCCACAGCCACAGTAAGGCCAGCAAGCTCTACAGAGATGACCATTCCCACTTCATTTTCCACAGATTTCCATGACAATTAGGTGATTTATCAGAACGCATCCAGTCAGCATTTGTACGTGAAATGAAGAAACCATTTTGTGAAAAATTGTTCTCTCGATTTCATCAATTCTAAGAAACTTCCCCTAATCTTACTATGTTTAAAAATACCAGCCTTAACACAAGGTGAGGTGTTTAGTCTTATTAGAACTTGATATGCAGTGTTTTGTAGACATCCATGGGAGGCCTGGCCTTTTCTGAACAGAAAAGGAGGAGGATGTTGTAGAGGTAGAATGGAGGTGGCCTGAGAGGAGAGGAGAGAGGGGAATCCGTGGTCAGGGTGCAAAATTAAAAAAAAAAAACATGTAAAAAATAACCTTTGAAATGTTGACACATTATAATCCTTGTGACCCCACTTTTGTTAGTCAAGCAGGAAACAAACAAACATTAAAATGCCTGGCCTTTCTGCAGATATGTAGATTGGCTTCCTCCAAGTGCTTCATACTTTAACAAAAAACCCCAAAACAAAAACTAAAAGCAAAAAAATCAAACAAAAAAACATGCCAAGAACACACAGACTCCCCTCAAATATTCAACTAACAGGTCAGTGAAAGTGGAAAATCTCATTCTCTGAAAGCACCAACGGAAAATAACAACAAGGCCATAACCTGGACTTCAACTAAGTGAAGGTAGATTGTGGGTGGCAGTAGCATACGCATACACGGATACCTAAGAAACTTAGTCAAAGGCAACGTGTCAAACGAAGACATGCTTTTCTGATTAGCCTTCTTTCTATTTATTCTGTTTGTCTTTTCATGCATCTTGATCCTATTCATTTCCCTGTTCCATCTTATCTAATCTTTGCCTTTACAACACCCATCCCAAATAAATATGACAATTTTAATAGGAAAAAAGTAAAATCTTTTCATGGAAGCCGCAGTGTGACAACCAGTCATGCAGTAAACCCCTTTGTCCACACATCTTTACTTGCAAATGTTCTTTGCAAGGAGTCACTGGTCTGGTTTGAGGCCTCTGGTTTCTGCTGCACTGTTGATGCTAAGCCCTTAATGGGATTCCTCTTGGTTATCTGGTTGTCACCCTATGTTGTGCAGATTCTGCAGCTTTGGGTCTGCGAGACTGGTCCCTTCATGTGTTCCAGCAAATCATAGATGGGGTGGATGTTGGGGAGAGAGCAAGTCATAACCCAGGCTCTGGGCCTAGACAACTATTTCAAAATTATAATAATCATCTATTGTTTACATGAAATGCGAGTCAAACGCATTTGTCGTTACCAATTTCATGCAAAGAAAATGGAGCTGTTATTAGCCAATCTTATTTTCAAATACATTTTCTTTCTCATCCTGTCTTGGTACACAGAATGGATTTTTACCATTAGCTTAAATCTTGTATTTAAACACATCTCATAATTTATGAATGACATAATCTAGAAAATTCATGTAGCATAAAACAAAATGCACTCCTGAAATTATTCTTTACTGGTTTTAAATTGAAAAATCATCTAACTCACTGTAGCATTTAGATCTTAAGCTGGTGTCAAAATCCTCATCCACTTTTTTTTCTCTTAAACATTCAGAACATATTGCAATTATGTAGTTTATTTTACGTTTTTACCTAAGTAGGAGGTGATGTGATGGTTAGTCTTCGTTGTAAGTGGTTGGATCAAAAAATCAGGACCAGACTGATACAAACCCCATTCAGATCAAGTCATTACATCAAAATAGTTGGTTGTTATAAAAACATTTTTAAGAATTAGATTTTTAGTTTACTGTGATCTATATTTTCAGTAACTGATAATTCATTAGCTATTGATTTAGTTCACTGATTAAAACCAATTTCGTGAAATTCAGTATACACCATATATTACATTGAATTCAAAAAGCAAAATGGTGGTTGCCTGGCATATGGCAATTAGAGTTCAGCTTTGAACATTTCCAGTTGGTATTCATTGCCATGAAATTTTTAATAACAAAAAAATAGACTCTTCCATACTTATAATTGGTTATGATTTTTAACACTAAAGTGTGATTAATTTGAGCTCCTGTCTCTTCATATTTGGCCACCTTACCACTTAATTTAGGGGAAAGACCTACAAAACACCGGTTCTCCATAGGGTATTTCTCAGCTTCCTTTATCTACCCATGTTCGAGCAACATCACCCAGATTTTCAGAAATTTTAGCTGCATGTACTAAGCAACGTCATAGAATATTCTACTGGAATGGAAATTTGAAGCCAGCTAAGCGTGTTGATTAATTATTTCCAATTACATGTAAGGATGTTCTTGTGTGCATGCTGCTTTTATATGGCACACAGGGACTGAGAAACAGTCATTAAAATTTTAATTTCATTTCCAATTTTTAAAATGTCTCCCAGTGGGACAATGTTTTATTGTCTCAATTTGCCAGAAATCCTTCCCATGTAGTTACATGTGTGTCATTTTCTCTCTCACACCGATCACTCCTAAATAAAGAATTATCTTTCTTTATCATCTTTGCAAGCATAAATCTTCAGGACTTTAGTGTGTAGTAAGATAAAACTACGGCTCACCCCTTAAACATGTCATTATTAAATATTTCCCGAGGCTCATTTCACATCCCAGAAGTAGCATTTCGTACTCAGAGACCTTTGTTCTTAACGTTTCTAATATTCAACAAAATTGTTTGATGAGAGGATAAGGAGGGGACTGGGTGAGATTGGGACACAGGGAAAGCAGTGATCTACCGAGAGTCAATGCCTGAAAAGCAAGTGTTGTCAGGATCTTTCTAATTAAATCACCACCAAAGATCAGAGAGAAGAGCAGCAACTGGTGTTGGGTCTTACGACGGAGTGGGTAGCTCTGTGTAATGTAAAACTACATGTGAGATGTATCCCACACTTTCAGTGGAAGCTGTCAACCACTCTTACTTCTATTTAAGTTTCACTGTATTTTTACAGTCAGCTATGGGGAGACATCAGATTTAGGAATCATGTTGCAGAGTTAGAAGGGAGTGAAAACTGAGCTCCAATGAAAACATAGATCTCACACCTGTAAAACCCAGAGCTTTTAGATTCTCAACCTAAATGTTGGCTTTACTTGGGAGCAGCTATTGCTTTAACTAACAAAATAAATTACATAGTAATTGAGGGAAAACTGGATTATTGTTATTTAGAAGAGTAATTTTAGCTAAAATTAATTTCATGCCTTGTAATGAAAGTATAGCCTATTTCCTAACTAGTCTTCTACCTGCTTTCATGTTTCGTGAGTGTGCAGACAGCCATGGCTACTGTTTCATCATGAAACAGTACCCAAAAGACAACAGAGCTTTTCAGCCCTCAGCTCTTAGAATATTCCCGCCCCATTTTCTGTGAGGTTCCCTAGGTCTTGGGTGGGTTGTGTGTAATGTAGATGTCTTGTTTGGGGCTGGACATTCAACAGCCCTCTCTCCTCAACATTCTGACAAAGATTAGATCTCCAAAATAACTTCCATAAGCTCCTGAAAGATTATTTGTCAAAGGGGGGCAGGGGAGAGTAGCTCTAGTCTAAGGGCATAAACACAAGTATTGAGAAGGCAATTTGGGTACCATTTTATTTAGCTTAATCGCAATAGTGTACTTTATGCTGTGGTCAGGGACATAATTCTTCCTGTGGATCAAGCCTCATATCCATTCAGAAAGTAGTCAGTTACCCCCCAAACCATTGACCTACTATTGTACCACTGGGATCATCTTACCTCACAAGTCAGTATTGTTGTATTCCAGATCTGAAGCAGGGTAATTATTGGTATATTCCCTAGCCCCACCCTTGGTAGTCCACACAACACCTTCAGCACTGTGAGATCTAGCCAAGATGCCTAGTTTTATGTCACCTTGAGACAAGTTAAAGTCATCTGAGAGGAGGGAACCTTAATTAAATAAGTGTCTCCATAAAATCAGGCAACAAGCAAGTCTGTAGGGCATTTTCTTAATTAGCAATTGATGAGGGAGGGCCCAGCCCATTATGGGTAAGCCATTCCTGAGTTGATGGTGTTGGGTTCTATCAGGTTGATGGAGCCATGGAAATTCAGCCAGTAAGCAGCACTGCTCTGTGACCTCTGCATCAGTTCCTGCCTCCAAGTTCCTTCCCTGTTTGAGTTCCTTTCCTGGCTTCCTTCTGTGATAAGCATCGATAGGGAAGTGTAAGCTAAAAAGTCCTTCCTTCCCCATGTTGGTATGATAATGATGTTTCATAACAGCAACAGTAGTAACCCTATCTAAGACACACATTGTGGAGGAGGCTTCCAATTTTCTTGCACCTTGATGTATCTGGGTGCTACAGCCAAATTGTGTTGTGTAATCAGAAATGGCAACTTACTGATTACTTCTAGTGAGTGTCCCAGAGCATTAACAAAGCATGAGTATCTGAAGGAGCCCCCAACATCTCCCTCAGCACCTCACAGGAGAAATCCCTCACTAGGGCTGGGGTTTTTGTTCACAGGACTGTGGCTTGAGTTTAGAGAGCATCAGCCAGGATATCTTGGCACCTTCCCTGTACAGGCTACTCTTTGCTAACTAAACAATGTTTTTTTTTTCTTGTTAAAGTTCCAGATATTTGATGGCTGAATGCTAAATGAAACACTTATTTAGAAAAAGATGCTATTGCTAACAATAGCAAAGAAAGCCTTCTTATTTCACTGGATAATATTCTATGAAAAATTTTAACAGGATGTACTATTCTCCCTCCATCCTTTATCATGGAGTATAGGTTGTCCCTAGATCTATATGTATGCATAAATGCCTTATTTTTATGTCTTTGTGTGGTTGCATGCAAGCCCTCCCTCTGAAGGAGCATTCACTCAGTGAGCCAGCTCACAATATTCTCACAATATACCAAAGATATGAGCTGCTGAGTAATGTAGTCATGACTGTGCCTTTAATTGTGTGCAGATAATCTTATAAATCCAAGTTATTAATTTAGTTTTCTTGCTTGTATGGATCCATCAACTCTCTTCTAACTTTTATAATTATATTTATCTTTGTATTGCTTCCTTTATTTTGTATGGAATTTCTTTTCATTAGATGAGAGCCATTTAATTATCGATATTTAGACTAGTATCATAATTGAGTTAGATTTCACCTGGCTTTTACGTTTTCTATATCTAATATGACTATATGGTTCTCTGGAGCTGATGCATAGGGAAGAATTCCAAGGAATTAGAATATATTATACTTAGAGAGTAGCAATTTGACCTGGGATGCATAAGAATATAATGAAACATAAAATATTTTATAACATATACTTTTATTTTCTATTTTCAAAAAATACCACATAATCTGAAAAAATTATACAATATAAACTTGCATTACATAATTTGATCTATAAAAGCAAATAACACATCTTTGAAATGACATTTTACACTTTGAGGACCTAATTTATAACCCCCCCTTGTTTATTAATCTCCACCCCCTGGCTGTTTAATGAGAGACAAGATCCTGGATACCCATCCTTATATTACTGATAGCTTTGTGACATTGGTGCAAACTCCACATAGTGCCATTGTCTGTCTATTTCCCATTTTGAATCACAAGATACTGATGGTGATTATAAATGGTAAGGCTGATTCTCACCCACCTTCTTAACCCAACCAAGTCATCCACATACTTCTGTAGGCTCTAGTCTGGTGAATCTACCTTCCTCAGTATGCCTGATTTGTCCTGGGTTCAATAGCCAGTGTGTGGTCCTGTGGACCACTGCCTGCACTGTAACCAACCACTAGGCTTTCTTCCTGACCCCCCTTTTCCTATCTCCCAAGCCAGTGGTCCTTCCCAGACATATTTACCCTCTCCACCTAAACAGATATTCCCCTATACTCTAAGATTTGATCAAGAAACACATCCTTCACACCATCACATTATTCTCTGTCCAAGTGACTTCATTCCATGCAAGCTATTTTCTCAATCATTTTCAAATAGGACCAGTTCGCCAGCATATCCCCTGTTCTGTTTGAACCTGATGTCCATATCAGATTTAGAACTGATAAAAGAAGCCAACGTTCCCATATCTCAACCCAAAAATACAAAACAATAGGAAATATAAAGCCAGTGTCTCCTGTTCAAAGCCAACGCTCTCCGCTAAAAATGTTTAAAAGTGATAATTACCAACATGAACTTCAGTGCACAGAACTTAATAGGACATTCACAAAGTTCATAGAAGAATTCAAGGAGTGTAAAGAAGAAAAGAGAAACAGCTCATTGAAATAAAGGAGAAAGAGTTCATGGAGAGGAAGTGACCAAGTGATGCCCAAGAAAACACGAGCATAAGGCTGACTGAAATGGCAAAAACAATGCAGGACTCGAGAGTGAAGTTTGGTCAGGGGATAGAAACACGCAGGAAGACTCAAGATAAAAATGGAGGCGGACTTGAAAAATCCAGCCGGCCAACTAGAAAACTCAAAGGAAGGCTTTGTAAGTAGAATGAGTCAAGTGGAAGACAGAATATCTGGTCACAAGCATGGAAGATAGAGTTCCAATAAGCAATGGATGTGAAACAAATTAAAAAAAAAACAGACAAACAAATAAAAGAAACGTATAGTAAGTATGGAATGCCATGAAAAATCCAAACCTTTGAATTATACGCATAGATGAGAGAGAAGAATCCTTGGTCAGTGGCCTAGACTAGATCTTTAACGTGATCACAGAAGAAAACTTCCCAAGACTAAGGAAAGACACCCATACAGATGCAAGAGGCACACAGAACTTCTAATGGTCACCAACCAGAAGAGAAAATTCCTATAGCATATATAGTTAAAACACTTTAGTATACAAAAGGAGAAAGTGTACTGAGCCCTAAGGACACAACACTACTTCTGTGTAGGCAATGTAGAAGTTATAATGTTACAAAATTCAGACTTCTGAGTGTGTGCAAACCATCTCCCCATGCAAAGACAGAGTTTCCAGGCATTTGTGAAAAGCTGAAGGTGATGAAACCGGTAGCTCAGGAGAAGGACCTGGAGAAATTCCATGCACCTGGCAGCGCCCCATCTGATGTAACAACAGTAATATGTGGCCTATCTGGAGCTTAATTGTTATTTTAGTTTCCTGAGTGAAATATTATTCTTCTTGCAAAATCACTTCTAGGAAATGTCTCTTGCAGACATATGCATATGCCCTCCTAGACTGTAATTTACATTTTTAAAATTTGTAATTTGCAATTAGCACTATCATTACCTTTTATTTTGGGGAGGTATACTTCATCAGTTCTCTTAAAATTGTAAGAAGGAAAAAAATCCATATTTTGTAATACTCTTCCTTAAGTATATGATAGTGAAATGTATTTTACTTTCTGCCAAAACTGCTCTCTCACAGCAGAAGATTAATTGTTCTTTGTCTCTTGAGCACATCTTTGCCAAAACCAGTGGGAGTCTGTTTTGTGAGTTTTACAATCTTGGTTCATAAAATTAAAGAAACTCAAGTGTGCCTCCTCTGCAGTATTTCAGGGCTAATACATCTTGTTGCGCGTGACTGAGGACGAGTGCCCTCCAGATTAAATTTTTCTGCTCAGCACCCAGCATTTTCATAAAATATAGTCCTTGCACAGCTCCACAAATATCCCAAACATGTGGTTTAATTTAAACCAACATGCTTGAGTCAACCATTTAAATAAAATATCTGTAGTGCTCCCAAAACTATCTTATAAATGCACCTTCTCAAGATAAAACAAGTAAACTCTGTAATTTCAAGTAAAATAAAATCATATCGGCACTGGATGATAAGCAGAGCAGTCTTCACAGAGGATTTCCCAAGAAACCATGGGCTGGAGAGTGGTTCCTGAAATTGACAGAACAAGGCAGCATGCTTGCCTGTGCCACTAGCTACTTTCGTGGTTGCACTGAGCCCCCTAAGTCCCCGTCTCCTATGGCAAAGGCAGTCCGAGATGCAAGATAGTTGATAGGAACTGGGTAAAAAGCTCCTTTTTCCATTGATATTCTGTTTAAACGTGGCCTTTGTCTCTCATCAGGAAAGAAAATTCTTTATGAAATAATCACTGAGTGTGAGTCCAAGTATAACCAGCATAAATGAGGCTGCTGGAAAGGGTAAACCAACCCTTTCAGAGATCCTCAACAGAATCGACCACATGACACTTCATAATGATAGCATTTGATTTTAAGACATTGTTATTGAACTTTTGGCCACAGAGAAAAGTATTGTGTGTCAAATATGAATGCAGGGCCTCAGACAAGGCTTAGTGGGTAATGACAGCTGCTCTCAAGCCCAAAGCATTTTCCCTACAACCCATCTGTTGGAAGGAGAAAACCAACTCCTGAAGTTGTCCTCTGACTTCTACGCATACTCTGGTATGCATATGCACACTTGGATACACACTCACACACACACACACACACACACACACACACACACACACACACATACACACAATAAAGTAAAAATAAGGGCTTGTAAAACTTGATTAAAGAAAACCAATTAACTTGAAAGCTTAAAGCAAACGAACCCATATTCTGATGGGATATGTGCACGTTACTAAAACAGTCTGAAGTGGACAAGGCATGTTGGGATCTCAAGTTTTTAGAAGGACTTTGCTCATCGGGTAAGGTCAATCTGCACTGATGATTTGAAAAGACCACGGCAAACATTCTGCAGGCAGGAAGTCTTATGATTTCTGAGTCGTAACATCAAACTTTTTCTCTCCAAAACAGTTCTTAAAATGACAAAACATCATAAAATTAATTTATTCATTCTAAACTGGAAACATAAAAGTCAAGAAGAAGGTTTAATGTCACAAAATAAATACTAAGTGCTGGATCATTTATTCTTAACTTATTTGTTTACGAAACAAGAGTCACATTCCTTACAGAATTTTAGGCTGTTTCATTATTGTGCCAACTTTCTTTATCAGTAGAATATTATAGATAACTACTAGACCAAGGTGTTCTAAGGCAATGGCTTCTTAGTGCTAATACTCAATGGAAGAGCCTTGTGGAGATTGGAGGCGTTTTAAAGGAGGGAAATGATGGGAATCACCTCTGAGTGTGGCCCTCACACCAGGTGACTGGCTTGCTCTTCTGTTCCTAAACTCAGTGCACGGGCAGGACATGAGCTGAGGAGTAGCCCTCCTGTCCCGTGAGTCACAGTGTTTGCGTGTGAGACTCTGTGACCTGCGATTACACATGGAGTCCCCAGCCCAGCCATTGGCCAGTCACAGCACATTTGATCTGAGACGTGCATCTGGTCACACCTACAGAGAGAATGAGACCCTTCTCAACATGCAGTATTTCCATATTAGGCCAGGGAGAGAACATTCCAAAGGTTAATTTACAGTCAGCAAGATATTTATGTATTTAAGGGACGTTACTGTCATGGATTTTCATCATGCTGTGAAAGTACAGCTTCTCATTTGAAGGAGATTACAAAAATTAAGCAGGTTTCTGGAAAGCTATAGAAAATTAATGTAGCAATGTGTTGTGTCAGCAAAATACTATGTTTTCATGTCGAGGGTGTTGAGAACTTATCAACAGTTTGAACCCAGGAACATTCAGAAAAGCATTACTTATGTTAAATCATAAGCAATCAGATATTGCAAGTGGCATTCACAAATCATTGGATTGGTCAAATCAAGTAAGTTAAAAATTAATGTTCAACAAATACAGTTGGAGTTTTCTTTGGGCTACCAACCAGCTCCTAAATAAAGACACAGAGACTTACTATTATTTATGAATGTTCATGCTTAAATTATGCTTGTCCCACTAGCTCTTTTAACTTAGTTTATCCTGTTTCTAGTCATCTATGTTTCGCCTTGGACCTCTCCTCCTTACTTTCATTCTGTATGTCCTACTTTCCTGCTTCCTCCATGCCCAGCTGGCTGATCCCTGTTATGTCACTGGAATTCCATATTCTTTCTTCTGATGAGCCTAAATTCTTCCTCCTACTTACTCTCAGACCTGCTTGGAAGTCCCACGCATAGCAGATCCCCCTCTAGGACCATCCAGCATTTTATTAAACCAACCATGTATGTGCCTAAGTGCGCAAGGTAAACAACGACACATCTTTATTTAATTAAACAAATGTAACACATCTTTGCACAGTTGCACAAGTGTTCTGCAAAACTTTGTCCTTTTAGAATAAACAAAAGGAAAAGTTTTAGCCTATACACAGGATGAATCTTACAGAATAAGAAAAATTATCAAGTAAGAATTATGTTTTACAATATCTAGCCTATTTGCATTTGGCTAGTCTAATTAAGCAGTTCCCTTCACGATCTCATGTTTCTCAGCAGCTACAGCTCAGATCAGCACTCATAAACAAACAGACAAGTGCTACTCAAAGCTAAAAACAGCATACAGGATCCAGACTCCCCAATTCATTTTCCATCTTCTTGTGGCGTATTCTTTTTGTATTACTTTACTCTTCCTTTAAAGACTTAATTATTTTTAAACTAATATTTTTCCTATAACTTTCTCTACCCATTTCCTTTTCTTTCTTAAACTCCTACGCACACCGTAACCAGTTTAAATATAGTCTGGTCCTGTTTTACTGTGCACCTTTAGTGTTCTCTGATTGTGTGATCCAAACTCTAAATCACTAACATCTAAAAGCAACATCTGGGCCCTCCACAGCGTGGCTCTCAGTGGTTGGCTCTGCATGGTCCTCCAGCGTGTGAGAGCTGAGCCTTAAGCCCACAGGCCTGGCTGAGAGCTACATTTAACAGGGAGCTGTGTTTAACCAAGAGCTCCATTTAAGCCTCACCAGCTCTAGGAAGATGGTACCCGCACAGTGGCAGGAGTTTTTACTGAGCACTGAGCTTGCTTAGCATGGCAGGTGATTAAGTGCTCTGCTACACTGTGAGTAGCACTTGGTAAAGAGCCCTATCCATTTTTTAAATTAATTAATTTTTTTGCCCACTCTTTTCATTTTTACTGCTTTCTCGGGCGCTATATTGAAATTTGGGCACCACGCTGCATGCCATTTCGTTGGATTTTTCTTTGGGCTGCCAACCAGATCCCAAATAAAGACAGAGAGACTTAATATTAATTATGAGTGCTCAGCCTTAGCTTAGGCTTGTCCCCACTACCTCTTTTGACCTAACTTAACCTGTTTCTGTTCATCTACATTTTCTCTCAGGGATCTTCACTTTTCTTTCGTTGTGTATGTCCCACTGTCCTGCTTCTCCATGTTAGGATGCTGGCCCCTGAGGCCACCCTGAAATTTCTTTTTCTTTCTCCCCTTCCTGAGCCTAAATTCATCCTCATATTCATCCACCCTTCCCAGAAGTCCCACCTATACCTCCTCCGTGGCTATTGGCTATTCAGATTTATATTAGACCAATCAGGTGTCTTAGGCAGGCAAGGTGAAACAGCAAGAAGATACCTTAAAAAAGTTAAATAAATACAACACATCTGTACATAGTTAAACAGATATTCTGCAACAAAAAATGGGTGTTAGATATTAAACATGTCTCATATGTGAGCAGGATTCAGACTCTGATGAATGTGAGCTAATGAAAATATATCGATGTGTTTAAAGGCAGATGTCTGTGCAAGAGCAAATGTGTAGGTGAATTTATTTCTTGTTGTCTGGTGCCTGTTATCCACACCTACCTCCAAACCCTCAAGAGCCCATCCTGATTTGACAATTAATCTTTGTTTAAATAAGAGTGTAACAAATAAAAAATATTATTTTGAATGATACAAGGCAAAAAGATGAAATCATATTTCATGTGCTGGCCATAGAGTGTTTCTTGAGAAGTCTTTGTGTTTGCATGCAAATAACACACAGTTTACACGCAGGAGAGTTATACTAATTATAGAAGACACTTCATTAGCAATAGGCTATAAATCTTATCTTGGCTATTCAACAGAAATCAATTGTATTGATTCATAAATATGAAAGAAACTCATTTTTTTAAAGCAAGCAGCACTAAAAGAAACAAAAAAAACTTTGATTTATTTTACTCCAGTTAATAGACTATAGCCAGAAATTAAGCAATGCCCATCTTGTCAGAGTTAGTGTCTGCAGGGAACAGGGATACAGAGATACCCAGAGAGCCAGCTTTCAAGCTTCTTGCTTGAAGTTTCCATCTTTTAAGATAGTCTGGCTTCAAACCAGTTTATTTTGAGGTACAGATGCGGATGAGAACTGTGGAAGCAATTGTGCTGATCTCTTTTGCCTCAAGAAAGAACTCTAGAGGCTGGCTGCTCTGCTTCCCTGATCCTTCTGCGTTCACCCTTGAGAGCTGACTCTGAGTTTTTATCATTAAGACCAAATAATTTTGCTATGTGTTGATGTTATTCTTCCTCTGAAAAGGGGCTGGAGAGATGATCTGTGGCACAGCAGTTGCTTGCTCCTAGGTTTGGTTCCCTACACCCATGTGTCTTCTCAATACTACCTGTAACTCAAGCTCCAGGGAATCGGATGCCCCTTCTGGTCTCTGAAGGCATCTGCATGCATGTGCGGAGCGTACAGACAAGCAGACCCGTACAGAGGCCTAAAAATACATACATACATACATACATACATACATACATACATACATACATACCTTGAGATACCAAGTCACACAGTGCTTTTAAAAATAACATTTGCATGTTCTTATTTGTTAATTTTATGCTTTAAGTGTTACTGTTTTTCCTTTGTTTGATTTTCGTCCCTCAGGCTTGTTCTGTACTAAACATTAAGGACCAACAACAAAAAAGGGTGAAAGACATTTGAAATCTTCTATTTTGAAGCAAGGGAATTGTAAGAAAGCATCTGTAACACGAGTTCTAATAGATCTTAATAATAAAACCCCAGGGTCAGATATAGGGGAAGATGCTGAAGGATCAGAGAGGTGAAGGAATAAAACACAGCCACCTTACCTACTAAACTTCCCAGTGGAAAAGAGACTGGGCTCCCATCTGCTCCCACCTTATCACTTCCTGTCCCTGCCCAGCCACATCACTTCCTGTCTGTCTGTACAGACCTCCAGATCCCTACGGATTATTAGTGGCTAGCTCCGCCCTCTGATCTTCAAGCTTTATTTGTTAGAGCACAAACAAGGTATCACTACAATCATGTGTTAACTTAAATCAACAGGTGATTGGATATCTTAAGTAGCATTCACTATTCTGAGACCAAATCCTTGGTTCTACTGGCTAAGAAAAACAAACAAACAAACAAAAAACCATAATTAATGTTATAAAAATAAACATTTGGTACTAAAGGTCTTTCAAGGACTAAGCCATATTTCCTTCACCATTTCAGTGGTTGTTTCTAGAAACAGTTTCATAGCAATGCCAGGTAAGCAAGGGCTCTTCGGATGAAAAAAGCTGCAGACCTGACAGATGAACTTTTGAGGGTTAAGGAATGTTCCACACCGCTGAACTCCAGCAGGGAGGTGAAGGGAAGCCCTGAGCAAAGTCCCACAAATCCTAAAGACCACGTTCAGACACAGGCAGCAGCATCCCACACCCCAGTTCAGTCCATTTTTCCTGGTAGCTGCCCCTGTTGTCTTAGTGTAAATCTTGGCAGTTCATCAAGGGCTCAAGACTAGCTTACATTAAAAGACAGAAGCCCGTTACGTGAGGAGGTGAGTGCTTTTGGTGTGGTGAAAAGAGAAAACTCACCCTATCTATTGAGAAAATTTGGCAAACTCTGAGCTGTGACAGAAAGAACACTGTGAGTGTCACTGCCCTCTAGTGGCAAGTGAAGCTCCTGCCTTTGCAGTGACGTTCTGTCACCTTGGGGAATCTCTATGGACATTTAAGAGCTGCGGGGTCATTCTTGTAAAGGCTTAATCTCGGGGCACTCTCAGAGATCTCGGTGAGGGTTCCTCATTTCTGAGCTGAAATAATGTGTCAGATTCTCAAGACAGAACACAGCACAATTCCACGAATAATGCATTAAGTGACAGGAAGTCTCCGGTACAGGATTTAAGGACCTTTAAGGATTTAAGTCACTATATATATATATAGTGACTTCAGCCAGTGCTTGCTCTGTTAGCATCTACACATAGGCTGTCACACCTGTGCCATGTTGTCCTGACCTATCACTCCCCCACCGTGCTGCCCATTGTCAATGGCTTAGGATACACACACACAGTGCTTTAGGTGAGGAGTCATGAAATATCCATGGTAGACAGTGATGCTACAAAAACACTTTCCAAAGACACGAGAAAGAGACCATGTAAGCAAAGGAAGGATTGTGATACAAGAAATTGATCATGGTTGATGTTTGAAAATGATGTAGCAAACTGCCAAAATAGCCGGCTGGCCTGGGAGGGACCATAGGGTTTTAAGACGGATGGAGTTTGTCAGGAAGTACCCCGACATGCTCTAATATGCTGCTTTAATCAGAGAGACCTCTCTTCACTGCAACAAAGAGCATCTGCCATCTTCCTTGTCAGAATACCTGGATTGAGGAATTACAGAGACTAATAACTAATTACATCTGATTATTCTGAAGGTTACCATTAATGCATAGTGCACATTTAATGAAAATGTGTGATATTTCAAATTTCATTTAAAATGAGAGCTAAAAATCCATAAGATATCCAAGGGCAAAGCTGAGTAATTATGAGTTTTCCTACAATGAAAGTGTGTGTAGCATTTCATTTGGACACTGATATAAGCCTTTGTGTGTTTTCTCATTGTATTTATTATTCAGTGGTATTGTGTTCAGGAAGACAGCATAAATGTTGTTCTTCTACAAATAAAGCCGAATAGCCAACTGAGGTGCATGTACATAGACAATAGAACTGTGGTTCTCAAACTTCAAACTTTGTGTTGTGACACCGTTGGGGTCCCATTTCAGATATCCTGCATTATATATACATATATATATATATATGTATATTCATAACAGTAGCAAAATCACAGTTGTATAGTAGCAATGATAATAATGTTATGGCTGTTGGGGGTCACCACAGCGTGAGGGACTGCATTACAGGGTTGCGACATTAGGAAGGTTGAGAACCAATGTCTTAGAAAACAAGTCCACCAGATGTAGCCTTTCTTCTCGGGGTCTGAGCTACAAAATACCAGGTCTATTTTCTTATTTTTCATTTTTCGTCTCTCCCCCATGTTGTTGGCCTAGAGTAATAGCATTAAATATCTTTTTAATGCTAGAAAATGCTGTCTAATGCATGGAAACATTCCAGTGAGTCCCGTGTGCATCTGTGCGGTTTTCTTTTTCCCTGACTCGGCACTCAGCCATTCACATGGGGGAAGGGAGCCTGTTGTTTCTCAATTTTCAGAGCTGTGCATGTAATTGCTACATTCATGATGTCAGCCGCATGAGGGGTCTGGGCTCCTGACTGACTGACTGGCGAGTCCAGCTCCCACATTTTGCACTTACCTGTAAGGTGTGTGCAGAAGTACTGATGGTAAGATATCTGAGTGGCAGGGTGTTGTTTGTATACACCCGTGGTAGACACACGCCTACGAAGGGTTCAAAGGATTGGCAACCTTGAGAAACTGACAAGGGTCCCAGCAGTTGTGAAGTGGGGTATGGATTCAGTAATTGTGTCAGTACAAGGACCCTCAGTGTAAGGGTCAAATGGGACTGAGGATCAGACGTCTGCTCCAGTGTCCTTGGAAATGGTGCTGTGGGTGCACAGGCACAGGCAAACAAGGCAAACTCAACCGGAAAAGCTGAAGCTGCGGTCAGGATATGGCATCAGTTTTCTGCCATTCTCAGCACACTGTGTGAGCCTCATGAACTTGACATTTGGTATCCAGCCACATGTTCTCCCTCACCACCTACTTGTTTTCCAGAACCAATTTCACCCTGTTAAAAAGATTCACAGTGAGTATTTTTCCTGACTCCATTTTCTGATCCTTTTGGCTGGAGCTCTTGGGCACTGCCTCTTGGACTGGGCACTTTGCGGAGGCTTCCTCGTCTGTCTGCCATCTCTGCCGACAAGTGTCCTTCTGTTGCCCCTTGCTGACACCGGCCGAGTTCAGCGTCTGAGTGTTCTGACATTGCCAATGGGTTTTCTGCTGCTCCTCGGCTCCATGTGCACAAGGGACTCAGAATTCTCTGTTACAGTTTCTGCCAGTGCTAGCATGGCATGAGGAGCTCCGACATGTTCTCAAGTGCTACCTTGTCAAGTGCGCTGTCCCCTCCAACCAAGCCTAGATGGTTTTCATTGCCCCAGACTGGAAGGAAGCCTCAATGGAAAGGAGGAAAACTCATCTCTCCAGACATTCAAAGGCATGTTGAAAGAAAGATTTTAGCCCCACAAAGCATCATCTACACAATGGCTCAGTTGCAACTGCATGGATGGCTGGGCTGTCAGGAGATACCTTCAGCATTCCTCTGATATCACGTAGCCTTGTCTATGCCCATTCTGATGTCCCTGTCAAGAATGGCACCTACCGATCTCCTTCTCCCTCGTTCTTTTTTACTTCCGAAAATATTGCTAGGATTTATTTTGAATTTCATCTCATCTGTTAAATCATTCATAGTTCCTCTTCTGGCAGAATAAATAGCACAGTGTCATGTTCTTCTCTATCTTGTAGTTCTCTTGATTATAGGGCACGGAGGCGCACACTGAGCATGATGTGGACATCACCAAGACTGAGTCTTGTAATGTTAAATTGAAGCCGTTCCTCCTGTCATATTCTTCCCACCTGGCATTAGCCATACACTGTTGATCACTTATTCCTGATTTGCTTAGACCTTCCAAGATTTGGTGTTCATTCTGGAATTGGATGCAGAATCTTTCTAGGTGAAACTTAGAGGATGGTAAAGGGGATGAGTAGGATAGAAAACAGAAAGCGGGCAAGCCTTCTGGGGCTGTCCTCAAAACACCAAAGGACATCTTACAAAAAGAAATTATTGACTGCTAACCTTGGGCTCAGAAGTTTCTGCAGTTGCCCTTAGAGGCACCCGTGTTTCCCCAAGGTTAATCAGAGCATCACCGATTCTGGAAACTGTGGCAGATGCTTTTACCACTCATGTGGACAGAGAGAAGAGGAATTGAGAGGAAGGAGCCCGGAATGAAATACACCCTTGAAGAGCATGCTCTCAGTGACACATTTCTCCAGCCGAGGTGCCATGCCTGAAGTTTTCAGAATCTCCCAAAGTAGTGTCATCAACTCCTGCCAAACCTGCATCCTATTCCTAGACATTGGCTAGAAGAGGTGGGCACATGTGTGGAGGTCAGAGGGCAGCCCTGGGTATTGGTTCTCCTGGGTTTTCAATCTTCCTGAGACAGGGATTATCACTGACCCGAAATTCACCAAGACAGCTAAGCTGGATGGCTAGAGAACCCTGGAACACGCTTGTCTCCAACGCCTCCCCACCATGCCCTAGGATTACAAACACATGACACTGCTCCCAGCAGTCCACGTGTGCTCTAGAAATTGGACTGAGTCTCCATGACTCTATGACAGGCACTTGGTCAATCCCTTCATCCTGTCACATGCCAAGTGTCCCATGCTCTATGAACCTACCAGTCTGAGCATTTCACATGGGTGAGTGGATTTGTTTTCCCAAAATACTGTGTGCAACAACCAAACAACCATTTCAATAAAATAGCTGTACCACACACACACACACACACACACACACACACACACACACACACATACACACACACATCTGAGACATTCCAAACTGCTATATATTTAGGCCACATACCTTCAGAACATGTTCTCAAATCCATAATAGTCAATTCAGTTCTGACCAGGAACTATAGCTAAACAAATTCAGTTAGACTTATTCCTAGCTCATGTGTGCGAATCATTGAGGTTTGTTCTAGAAATGGCTTATTGTCTCAGGTTTCTGGACACCAAAGCAGAACACGGGAGTCTATTTAAATCTTAGGCTTGAAAGTATTACATGTTCGACTATCTGTAGACCAGAGCAAGTGAAATAAGTCGAGGTGCTGTGCTGGAGGCCACAGTCACCATGTAATTTTCTGCAAATGCACTCTAGAAGAAAGGATCGTTCGTGGAGAACAGCAATTCACCCTACAGATATGATGAGATGAGTCACTCCTCATTCTGAAGAGGAAACTGAGGCATAAGAGGATTTAAGGCCCCCGTTACCCACCAGAAATCTTATGCCAGGCTGAAAATATTGCAAAAATGTGATTTCCACATTAAACACTGTGTGGAAATAACATGGAATAGAAGAAAGAAATTTTCAAAAATTAATATTATAGCATGGGGGAAAAGTCGAGAAGAATGGGAATATTTGCACTCAATATTCCCAAACCTTCAGGAAATTATGTATCTAATGCATTCCACAACATCTTTCATTAATCTGAAGATTTCACATAGAATATATCCGGAAGGAATTGAGATGCAGCCAAAGGTCTAATGATCAGGTAAAACCAAGACCTTACAATTGTTTTAGCGTCGGGAAAAGTGGGGAGTTGTGATTCCAAGAGACACAGTCTAAGCCGAAAGAGGCCTCCATCAGTCTCCACTGTCCAAAATCAGCCTTCTGGGTCATACAAGCTGTTGAACAGCATCAGCAGAGGACAAGGACAGGCCCGCCTCTGAGGAGAGCTAATTAGGAATAGGGCACCCAGCGGGCACCTGAGACTCAAAAGAAGGCAGCATTTAACAGTACAGCGTGACACGGGGAGTGACTCATAAAAGTCACAAAACACGAAGGGGTAAGGACACAAATCCAACAGCTGTGATGTTTTTGATCAGATTCTTTTGAGGTTAAAATTAAGTGAGAGGCAAACAAACAGAGAAGCAATGGCCATCTTTTCAACCACAGGGGTAAACTGTCTCCTGGAGTCTAAGCGCTTCTCTCTAAACAAAGAAAAAACAGACTAAGAAAAATGCAGTGTCACATCTTCCACTATGTGTGCTGTCTGGCTGGGATGAGCATCTTGCAATGATTCAGAAGGAGACACTGGTTACTAGCAAAGAGTGGTGTCTGGGTGTTTTACTGTCCCCGAGTCCTCCTTAATACTTGCCCGGGTTTGAATCTTGACTTGTCAATGGCCAAGTGGTGGCACGAGGAAAGGCCCTCACCTTCTTGCATCAAAGTTTTTGTTTGGAAAGTAGTAAGAAGGGATGCCATTGCAGGACCATTAGCCAAGACCACGTTAACATCACACATGCCACACAAACACTTGTCAGAGGTAAGTGGTGACTGTGGTGCATGGGTAGATGCCCAATGGTCCATCTTTAAAAGGCTCCCCATTCTCTTGTGTAGCATTCTGTTTCCATTGACATCTAGGTCTCCTCTGAAACCTGGCGAGTTTACTCCCTGCTGTGGCCCCTGGGCGGTCTCCCAGTGAAGCTGCCTCTCTTCCCAGGATGTGTTTCTGGCTGCCAGTGCAAGCTACACCATCAGTTTGCATCCAGATCACATAGAATCACCTTAAAATGCTGATTCTTTCTATTTAAAAAAAATGGCAGCTTATTTTCTCTTCCTAAACCAGCACCTCAATCTGTTGGTTGTGCAGTGGAATCTCCTCACGCTAACACTGGCATTTCATGTTGACGCTCTGTACATCAGTGCCTCTTCTCAGTGAAGCTGTCTTACAATGGAGACAGTCTTTCTTGGGTGTCTGTTTTCTGGACTTGCACAGCACTGCACTCCTGTCGGTGGGAGAGCATGCACATGCTCCTTTGGTTTTCCCATGTGGACCCTGGCGCATTCATCTCCGTTGGTGACGGAAATAGGTTGTGCATTCTAAGGCTTGACATAGAGCTCAGAACATGCTGGGGGTTTCTACAAGTGCTTTAAGCAAGCAAGCAAGCAAACACATAAAATGCACTGAGTAGGTATACTATCGGGAAATTATAAAGAAGGTTATGAAATGCAGCGTTTGAGGTGCCCAAAGAGATGATGCAAGACAAAAAATTTATAGCAAGTTCCTTATAGCATCAATAGAAGTATGGAGAACATTGGTTTAAAAACGACAGTTGACTTATGGATAACTTTACATTGCACTTTGAATTAATTTGTAATGAGATATCTTATGTGAGTTCAGTACTAATGCAATCCATGTGTTTTCTTAGATAATTTTAAAGAGGGATTTAGTGCTGGCTTGTGTTGAATGGCAATGTTCTAATGCTCACAAATTTCCCTGGAGCATACAAAAGCCTTCATTTCCTTGCTTTGTTTTAGATTGCATATTCAAAATAATGCTACAATGCTATGATTCTCTGAGATATCTCAATTGCAAGAGCACAGAAAAACAATTGTTTCCATATAAAATGTAGAGTTCTATAAAGAGAAAAACAAAGATCTTTGTCACTGAAGTGATAGTTGAGACCTGCATTTGAAAGTCCAATTAGACTACTAATCTTATCCCCATCTCAGAAAGAGGAACAGTGGATGGGTGCAGCATTATCAGAGTTAGGAGATCCAGGGAAGCCGGAGGTAGCAATCAGCTTCTGTCACGGTGAATTTCAGATAATTATTGACACCTGGCCATCTTTTCCTGCATTATCTTCATTGGGCAACTGCTTGCAGCTGAGTATGTTCACCTGTTACTAAATGTGAATGGCTTGAAGTTTTGGTTCCCAGGCGGTGGTGCTGTTGTAGAACCTTCAGGAGGCAGAACATTGGTGAAGTGAGTCCTGAGGGTGGGTCTTGGGGTTAAATAAACCCTCTCCACTTCCTACCTGCTCTCTGATGCCTCACTGTGGATAGACACAGCCGCTGTGCCTTCTCTGCTACAATGGACTGCGGATTCTTTAAACAGTAAGTCAAAATAAACCCTCAGCCCTTCAGGTTACTCCATGTTGGGCTTGTGGTAACTGAAGTGCTCTGTTACAGCTGTCTATGACGTGGACATGACTTCAGTCTCTGATGTCTGAACCTTGTCTGCACAGTCTTTGGAAGTAGACAATGTTAAACACTTGTCAGATGACGTGAATAACTCCTACCTTTAATCACATTCCCTTAATGATTTGCAATCTCTTGTCTTCTAATTCTGAGATTTTTCCTTTTTTTCCTTCCCCATTTTCCACCTTGCCTGTGTAAGACCATTGTAAGACCATAGTAATGCAAAACAATAATAATAATAATTAATAATAATAATAATAATAATAATAATAATAATAATAATAATGAGGTTCAAGGCATAAAAAGATGAAAAGTCTTTCTTTTATCTGTGAGCTATTACAAGAAGGATGCAAGCAAATCAGTAGCAAAGAGGACGATAGTGGTCTTAAAACGCAATGGTGTTAGAAAATCCTTGTTTAAACTCCGACCCACACACTTGACTGACTAGATGGCTCAGGAAAGGCCAGTGAAGGCACTTGTCACAGGGTTTAAAACTGTCCAGCACAGTAAACTCTGGAGAGAGCAAATGTCACTGATGCCTGGAGTTGGGAGAGTGGGGGATGAGCTTACAAGGTTCACAGCGTGTAGGGCCTTTGGAGGCATAGCTGTGGCACTGGGATGGTGAGATTGGCATTATCTGTTTGTCCCTGTAGGATGAGTATGCCTTAGGAACAGTGGAGTGATGGAGAGCTGCATCTGAGTAACAGTGAGGATCAGAGCATAGCATCTTACCAGTTCTATGACTTCTTTGTCAGCAGTGAAAGGGCATTGCTGGGTGTGGCAAGGGATCTGAAGGAAGCTTCTGTCCTCACCACTAATATTTTCCTGCTAATTAAACATTCTCTAATGAAAAGTCTGCATCAAAATGCGGGTTAATAATGTGCACAATGGTATCTGCACAAATCTTAAAACTTAGCATTAAGAATTTTATTTCCAAGAACCATTCATGGCGCCCTAGTCATTTTAAACAATTATATAATAAAAAATAGCTTGATAATTAGAGGTATTCTGGAAAATTCCAACTTTTTATTAGTAGTCTCTCTGTTTGATTGTTTCCACCTGTGTTTTATTATTTACCAGAATGGGAACAGCAGTAAAACATTAGAAATATAATTAAGAATCGAGATAGAGATGAATGTATTAGTTTATGAGTGGCCAAAAAAATTAAGGGAGTCAAGTTAATTTCTCTAAGTAATTTTTTCTTTAAAAAATAGCTTTTAAAATCATAACTTAAGAAATATACATTGAATGTTGCATTAATTTCCCTTGAAATAAGTGCAAACCCTGAACCACACAGATACATTAGTTTAAATAGCAAAAGGGCATATTAATAGTACAAAAGTAAGTAAGCTGTTTGTGTCGAGGTGAAGTGATCTAGTGATGCTGGGTACTCTAGGAGACTCTTTAGGCGGCTTCCTACCGGAGGAGGGCAGAGAGGAGGACAGGACTGTGGGTGGGTGCAGCCCACAGATCTGTTTTTGAAGACGGGAGCAGGGCTCATGAACAAGTAAATGTCAGAAGCCCGGAGAAGCGCGGGTGGTGGAGGGGACAGACTTCTCTGAGGAATATGCACAGAAAAAAGTGTAAAGGTGAATTTAACCAGAGAGGATGTCAGGTTTTTCTGACTTTGGTTGCCATGATAAGTTTGTGCTGCTGGAAGCTGGTCATTGGCTTCAGCAGGAAACAGAACAAACAGTCTGAAGGCGTGGGGTGTGGGGATAGCCAGGTTTAGGAGATGACACTTTGGTGGAAAGATGAAAAGACTTATAACTATTTTAATGCTGAATGATTTGAGAATTCCAGAATGAAGACTGAAGGCACATTGGAGAAAGTTGCATTTGACATGGTGTGTGTGTGTGTGTGTGTGTGTGTGTGTGTGTGTGTGTGTGTGTGTAGCAGGGAGGGGGCCGTGTTGTTCCTATACAAATCCTCATGTTTATCAGCAGTGTGTATTTACCTTGCGGCTGAATCAGAGATCTTTGAAAGTGTCCTATGAAGTTTCATGGTGTTTTTTCCCTTGATTTCCTATGCTTCCTTGAATACAGAAGAGTAGGATATTGTTTCAGGTAGGACTCCAGGCACTTGTGACATGTGACTGTAATGATGAAACAGTTGAAATCTTTGATCTCGGAAAAGATTCAGTGTGTGTACCACACTGGAACTCTAGTATATGGGTTCATGTGGGATGGGATGCTTTTATTGAAGATCAATCATACTGGTTTAATGTAAAAATTGATAGAATCATAAATAGTGACCACTTCTCTCTGCCACCCACTCCTGATGAATGTTTTATGTCTGAAAGTTCTCAGGTACAGCCCACTAATATTTTTCCCCAGTCAGTGTCTATT